>CAUVYM010000493.1:160000-170000 GCA_963556165.1 Tipula helvola
CAGCTACTAGATGGTTCGATTGGTCTTTCGCCCCTATACCCAATTCTGACAATCGATTTGCACGTCAGAACTGCTACGATCCTCCATCAGGGTTTCCCCTGACTTCGACCTGATCAGGTATAGTTCACCATCTTTCGGGTCACAGTATATATGCTTACAGTACGCTTTAACTCATAAAACATAAGTAATATGAGTTGATTAAAACGCCCATGGATGAAGATGCAATTATATAAAATCACATGTAATCCCATATATTAGTTACGTTAATTACGCCTTTAGGCTTAAAAGCCCAATGACTCGCACATATACTAGACTCCTTGGTCCGTGTTTCAAGACGGGTCCCAAAGGTATCCCAAATCATTTCATTGCCGATAAGATCGATTACTCAAACTGCATTTATTTAACATAAACCGTTACGAATTACGCTGCAAATATGCTCGTACGATCAGATACATGTGTCATCATATTGGCAGATATTTTTATAGTTCCTTAAGAAACATTCACAAGTGAATGCGAAAGGAGCTGCATATAAAATCATTGACAAATATCTACAAATGTAGTATATTGATAACACATCGCAATGCGCTAATAGAAGAAAAGTGCATAATATAATTTATTGAAAAATCAATTTATATATCACTGAATCTCTTCTTTTACAAGTTCGGGTTCATTGGGTTTAACCCCTTAGCGGTTTCACGTACTGTTTAACTCTCTATTCAGAGTTCTTTTCAACTTTCCCTCACGGTACTTGTTCGCTATCGGTCTCGTGGTCATATTTAGTCTTAGATGGAGTTTACCACCAACTTAGTGCTGCACTATCAAGCAACACGACTCTCTAGAGATATCTACTTATACAAGATTATAGTCACTACGGGCCTGGCACCCTCTATGGGTAAATGGCCCCATTCAAGATGGACTTGAACATATAATCAAAATGCATAAGATGATAGATACTCCTTTACATTGAATTTCCATTCTACCAGTTATCAGTAAAAGGACTTAATGCTGGACTTTTCCCATTTCGCTCGCCGCTACTAAGGGAATCTTAGTTAATTTCTTTTCCTCTCCTAATTAATATGCTTAAATTCAGGAGGTAATCACATATGAGTTGAAGTCACAATTATTGTTAATAATTATAAAACGGATTTTAAAAACTACATCATAAATTATTATATAAATGACTTGCGTCTTTTACCGATTTATTATTACACAAATATTGTTTAATACAATATTGTAAATATAATAAAATATTTACATATCAAAAATTATTAAATAATAATTTATTTAGCGAATATTAGTGACCCTCAACCATATGTGGTCCAAGCAGAGTATTATATACTATTAGCATGGACCGCAATGTGCGTTCAAAATGTTGATGATCATGTGTCCTGCAGTTCACATAACTTCACGCAGTTTGCTGCGTTCTTCATCGACCCACGAGCCTAGTGATCCCCCGCTAAGAGTGATTATTTGTTTTATGTTTAGAAATAAAAACCAGTCTTTTCCATTCAAAAAGCGAAATACTTCAATCCTTAATATAATATTATCATTGATAAATTTATATTTGCAGAACTTCTGAAATGGTCAATTATTTTTATTCAATGTTTTGATCTTTAATTCTTTAATGATCCTTCCGCAGGTTCACCTACGGAAACCTTGTTACGACTTTTACTTCCTCTAAATATACAAGTTCGGTCAACTTTGGTAAAACAACCACAACACAAGAAGCATCACGGTGATCACCTCCGAGGACCTCACTAACATATTCAATCGGTAGTAGCGACGGGCGGTGTGTACAAAGGGCAGGGACGTAATCAATGCGAGCTTATGACCCGCACTTACTGGGAATTCCAGGTTTATGTGAACAGTTTCAGTCCACAATCCCAACCACGAAGGTGGTTCAGCGGTTTACCCGGTCTTTTTAGACTAGGAGGACACGTTGATACCTTCATTGTAGCGCGCGTGCAGCCCAGGACATCTAAGGGCATCACAGACCTGTTATTGCTCAATCTCATATTGCTAGACGCAATTTGTCTATTTAAGAAGCAAGTGTCTTATTAGGACAAACCACCAGGTATGACTCCACTTACAAACAACTCTTACGTATTAAAACCACACCTCGTTAGAAGCATAGTATAACAGAGGCAAAAATGTCTGCAAAGTTTCTACACCATAACCCTGCCGGCATCTAGTTAAGAAATTTGAGTCTCGTTCGTTATCGGAATTAACCAGACAAATCACTCCACGAACTAAGAACGGCCATGCACCACCACCCATAGATTCGAGAAAGAGCTATTAATCTGTCTTACTCATTTATGTTCGGACCTGGTAAGTTTCCCCGTGTTGAGTCAAATTAAGCCGCAGGCTCCACTCCTGGTGGTGCCCTTCCGTCAATTCCTTTAAGTTTCAACTTTGCAACCATACTTCCCCCGGAGCCCAAAAGCTTTGGTTTCCCGGAAAGCGACTGAAAGAGCCATATATGTAGCTCCATCCAATTGCTAGCTGGCATCGTTTATGGTTAGAACTAGGGCGGTATCTGATCGCCTTCGAACCTCTAACTTTCGTTCTTGATTAATGAAAACATCTTTGGCAAATGCTTTCGCTTATGTTAGTCTTACGACGGTCCACGAATTTCACCTCTCGCGCCGTAATACTAATGCCCCCAACTGCTTCTATTAATCATTACGTCTTGATCTAAAAACCAATTGAAAATAGAACAGACGTCTTATTCCATTATTCCATGCAGAGAATATTTAGGCACAAATGGCCTGCTTTAAGCACTCTAATTTGTTCAAAGTAATTGTACTGTTCTAGACCAGCACTCGGTAAAGAGCACTAATTTAGATTTATTACGCGGATAAACTTACGTTTAAGCCACTACAGTAATACGTCATAGCATCAAGATGATGTACGAACCCAGTTACGGTGTACCACCTGTGCTTGACACAAGTTCAACTACGAACGTTTTAACCGCAACAACTTTAATATACGCTATTGGAGCTGGAATTACCGCGGCTGCTGGCACCAGACTTGCCCTCCAATTGTTCCTTGTTAAAGGATTTAAAGTGTACTCATTCCAATTACAGGGCCTCGGATTGAGTCCTGTATTGTTATTTTTCGTCACTACCTCCCCGTGCTGGGATTGGGTAATTTACGCGCCTGCTGCCTTCCTTAGATGTGGTAGCCGTTTCTCAGGCTCCCTCTCCGGAATCGAACCCTGATTCCCCGTTACCCGTTGCAACCATGGTAGTCCTAGATACTACCATCAATAGTTGATAGGGCAGACATTTGAAAGATCTATCGCCGGTACTGGACCATGCGATCTACATGTTATTCAGATTCATCTTATTAACGACACAGTATATAAATATACCTTAATGTATCGATTGATTTTAATCTAATAAAAGCACACGTTCCTTGCGGTCCGTGATTATGTGCATGTATTAGCTCTAGAATTACCACAGTTATCCATGTAACTATGTATACGATCTAATAAATCATAACTGATATACTGAGCCTTTTGCGGTTTCACTGTTCGAGAGTGTGTACTTAGACATGCATGGCTTAATCTTTGAGACAAGCATATAACTACTGGCAGGATCAACCAGAATGTAAATTATGATTTTGCTCATAAAATTGTAATCATTTTATGAACTAATTTATAACTTTTCGTATTAAATTTAATTTCAAACCAATACAATTCATATGATAAACTTATGTTTATTCGTTTAATTTGTTTCATTAAAGGTGCAAATATTAATTTTTTCCATTTTTAATTTATATGTGAATAGGAATTTATTCTTAACGATATAAAATCTCACATTAACCAAATACAACATTAACATTTGATCTTTGTTAAAAAATAAGATTTAAAAACAAATTTTTTTTTTCAAATTTTTTTTTTGCTTTCCTCAATATACTTACAGACCAACCGAATAACAAAATCAAAAAAAAAATTTGATAAAATAAAAATTTTTGTTCTCGCTTTGTGATTCTCATGGTAAAGCAAAGAGCACAACATAAAAAATGAAACCATCGGATTTTTTTTTTTTTTGAAAAATTCAAAATTCATTATTTATTTAAAAAAAATTTTTTTATAATCCAAATTTTTGTTCTCGCTTTGTGATTTTCATGTTAAAGTAAAGAGCACAACATAAAAAATGAAACCATCGGATTTTTTTTTTTTTTGAAAAATTCAAAATTCATTATTTATTTATCGATTAAATGTGTTAATAAATCTAATACAAAATTATTTTTATCAAAAAAAATAATTTTTTTTTTTTTATAATCCAAATTTTTGTTCTCGCTTTGTGTCTTTCATGGAAAAGTAAAGAGCACAACATAAAAAATGAAACCATCGGATTTTTTTTTTTTTTGAAAAATTCAAAATTCATTATTTATTTATCGATTTGCTTATTACTAACCACATGAATTTATTAAATGTGTTAATAAATCTAATACAAAATTATTTTTATCATAAAAAATAAATTTTTTTTTTTTTATAATACAAATTTTTGTTCTCGCTTTGTGTCTTTCATGGAAAAGTAAAGAGCACAACATAAAAAATGAAACCATCGGATTTTTTTTTTTTTTGAAAAATTCAAAATTCATTATTTATTTATCGATTTGCTTATAATTAACCACATGAATTTATTAAATGTGTTAATAAATCTAATACAAAAGTATTTTTATCAAAAAAAATAATTTTTTTTTTTTTTATAATCCAAATTTTTGTTCTCGCTTTGTGTCTTTCATGGAAAAGTAAAGAGCACAACATAAAAAATGAAACCATCGGATTTTTTTTTTTTTGAAAAATTCAAAATTCATTATTTATTTATCGATTTGCTTATAACTAACCACATGAATTTATTAAATGTGTTAATAAATCTAATACAAAATTATTTTTATCATAAAAAATAAATTTTTTTTTTTTTATAATACAAATTTTTGTTCTCGCTTTGTGTCTTTCATGGAAAAGTAAAGAGCACAACATAAAAAATGAAACCATCGGATTTTTTTTTTTTTTGAAAAATTCAAAATTCATTATTTATTTATCGATTTGCTTATAATTAACCACATGAATTTATTAAATGTGTTAATAAATCTAATACAAAATTATTTTTATCATAAAAAATAAAATTTTTTTTTTTTTTATAATCCAAATTTTTGTTCTCGCTTTGTGATTTTCATGTTAAAGTAAAGAGCACAACATAAAAAATGAAACCATCGGATTTTTTTTTTTTTTGAAAAATTCAAAATTCATTATTTATTTATCGATTTGCTTATAATTAACCACATGAATTTATTAAATGTGTTAATAAATCTAATACAAAATTATTTTTATCATAAAAAATAAAAAAAAAATTTTTTTATAATCCAAATTTTTGTTCTCGCTTTGTGATTTTCATGTTAAAGTAAAGAGCACAACATAAAAAATGAAACCATCGGATTTTTTTTTTTTTGAAAAATTCAAAATTCATTATTTATTTATCGATTTGCTTATAATTAACCACATGAATTTATTAATAGTGTTAATAAATCTAATACAAAATTATTTTTATCATAAAAAATAAAAAAAAAAAATTTTTATAATCCAAATTTTTGTTCTCGCTTTGTGATTTTCATGTTAAAGTAAAGAGCACAACATAAAAAATGAAACCATCGGATTTTTTTTTTTTTTGAAAAATTCAAAATTCATTATTTATTTATCGATTTGCTTATAATTAACCACATGAATTTATTAAATGTGTTAATAAATCTAATACAAAATTATTTTTATCAAAATTTTTTTTTTTTTTATAATCCAAATTTTTGTTCTCGCTTTGTGTCTTTCATGGAAAAGTAAAGAGCACAACATAAAAAATGAAACCATCGGATTTTTTTTTTTTTTTTAAATTCAAAATTCATTATTTATTTATCGATTTGCTTATAATTAACCACATGAATTTATTAATAGTGTTAATAAATCTAATACAAAATTATTTTTATCATAAAAAATAAAAAAAAAAATTTTTTATAATCCAAATTTTTGTTCTCGCTTTGTGATTTTCATGTTAAAGTAAAGAGCACAACATAAAAAATGAAACCATCGGATTTTTTTTTTTTTTTTTAAATTCAAAATTCATTATTTATTTATCGATTTGCTTATAACTAACCACATGAATTTATTAAATGTGTTAATAAATCTAATACAAAATTATTTTTATCATAAAAAATAAATTTTTTTTTTTTTATAATACAAATTTTTGTTCTCGCTTTGTGTCTTTCATGGAAAAGTAAAGAGCACAACATAAAAAATGAAACCATCGGATTTTTTTTTTTTTTTGAAAAATTCAAAATTCATTATTTATTTATCGATTTGCTTATAATTAACCACATGAATTTATTAAATGTGTTAATAAATCTAATACAAAATTATTTTTATCAAAAAAAATAATTTTTTTTTTTTTATAATCCAAATTTTTGTTCTCGCTTTGTGTCTTTCATGGAAAAGTAAAGAGCACAACATAAAAAATGAAACCATCGGATTTTTTTTTTTTTTTGAAAAATTCAAAATTCATTATTTATTTATCGATTTGCTTATAATTAACCACATGAATTTATTAAATGTGTTAATAAATCGGACGTTAAGAAATCGAAATTAATAGATCGGACGAGAACCGGTACGTAAACATGGTATGGTCGTTGACTACAGGAATATTATGTTAGGTCGCAATTATGTATGTCAATATCTTTTGTTTCATTTTAAACATGTTACATTTTATATACAACTTTGACTTATATGTGAACATAATAAGATCGTATATTACATTTAACATTATTATTATTTATACGACCAATCTATGATTAGAGCATGTTTTAGGTATCAGTATGATGGCTGATATTCCCTATTCACACTACTCCACCCGTAACTATGTCGTTTACAATTTGGCTTTATATTCATAAATGATTATTAATAATTGATATATTTAAAATAAATCATTTTCTTTGAATTAGCTTAAGTTTTCTCTAATATTGAAAAATATAATTATATGTAAGAAATATTAATAAATGTTTGACATTTCTTAACAATACAATACATATTAAGTCTTCATCGTCAAAATTATAAATGTTTTATTATTAACATCTTGTTTTGCGACCAATCTTATTCTTCTTTCTACTACTTAGTTCATCTTGTTTTAATATTATTTTTATATATTATATATAACGAATCTTCGATAGGAGGATGAGTCTAAAGGGATCGCAGTATGACGGCTGCTCTACCCTTCACAGCGCCTCCACCGATAACAATGTCGTTTGCAATTGATTCTGGGCTCAAAAATTGTTAATACCAATAATTTAATTGAATTTAATCGATAACTTCTATAAGCATAATAATAGCTGATAGACGTCTTTGATTAAACAATTTCAGTGGCATCAATTTAACCATACAGTATCGAATTATAGGTAAACCTACAATTCTAGTTAATAGTTTAAGCCTAACAATGTAATTAATGCCCCATTTCTATTGTTGCAGACACGGGTGAACCACTTGTTGAAAAGCACGGGTGAACACACATTCACCGGTGGCTAGGCAATCCGATGGTTTCATTTTTTATGTTGTGCTCTTTACTTTAACATGAAAATCACAAAGCGAGAACAAAAATTTGGATTATAAAAAAAAAAAAAATTTTATTTTTTATGATAAAAATAATTTTGTATTAGATTTATTAACACATTTAATAAATTCATGTGGTTAATTATAAGCAAATCAATAAATAAACAATGAATTTTGAATTTTTCAAAAAAAAAAAAAAATCCGATGGTTTCATTTTTTATGTTGTGCTCTTTGCTTTACCATGAGAATCACAAAGCGAGAACAAAAATTTTTATTTTATCAAATTTTTTTTTTGATTTTGTTATTCGGTTGGTCTGTAAGTATATTGAGGAAAGCAAAAAAAAAAATTTGAAAAAAAAAAATTTGTTTTTAAATCTTATTTTTTAACAAAGATCAAATGTTAATGTTGTATTTGGTTAATGTGAGATTTTATATCGTTAAGAATAAATTCCTATTCACATATAAATTAAAAATGGAAAAAATTAATATTTGCACCTTTAATGAAACAAATTAAACGAATAAACATAAGTTTACCATATGAAATGTATTGGTTTGAAATTAAATTTAATACGAAAAGTTATAAATTAGTTCATAAAATGATTACAATTTTATGAGCAAAATCATAATTTACATTCTGGTTGATCCTGCCAGTAGTTATATGCTTGTCTCAAAGATTAAGCCATGCATGTCTAAGTACACACTCTCGAACAGTGAAACCGCAAAAGGCTCAGTATATCAGTTATGATTTATTAGATCGTATACATAGTTACATGGATAACTGTGGTAATTCTAGAGCTAATACATGCACATAATCACGGACCGCAAGGAACGTGTGCTTTTATTAGATTAAAATCAATCGATACATTAAGGTATATTTATATACTGTGTCGTTAATAAGATGAATCTGAATAACATGTAGATCGCATGGTCCAGTACCGGCGATAGATCTTTCAAATGTCTGCCCTATCAACTATTGATGATAGTATCTAGGACTACCATGGTTGCAACGGGTAACGGGGAATCAGGGTTCGATTCCGGAGAGGGAGCCTGAGAAACGGCTACCACATCTAAGGAAGGCAGCAGGCGCGTAAATTACCCAATCCCAGCACGGGGAGGTAGTGACGAAAAATAACAATACAGGACTCAATCCGAGGCCCTGTAATTGGAATGAGTACACTTTAAATCCTTTAACAAGGAACAATTGGAGGGCAAGTCTGGTGCCAGCAGCCGCGGTAATTCCAGCTCCAATAGCGTATATTAAAGTTGTTGCGGTTAAAACGTTCGTAGTTGAACTTGTGTCAAGCACAGGTGGTACACCGTAACTGGGTTCGTACATCATCTTGATGCTATGACGTATTACTGTAGTGGCTTAAACGTAAGTTTATCCGCGTAATAAATCTAAATTAGTGCTCTTTACCGAGTGCTGGTCTAGAACAGTACAATTACTTTGAACAAATTAGAGTGCTTAAAGCAGGCCATTTGTGCCTAAATATTCTCTGCATGGAATAATGGAATAAGACGTCTGTTCTATTTTCAATTGGTTTTTAGATCAAGACGTAATGATTAATAGAAGCAGTTGGGGGCATTAGTATTACGGCGCGAGAGGTGAAATTCGTGGACCGTCGTAAGACTAACATAAGCGAAAGCATTTGCCAAAGATGTTTTCATTAATCAAGAACGAAAGTTAGAGGTTCGAAGGCGATCAGATACCGCCCTAGTTCTAACCATAAACGATGCCAGCTAGCAATTGGATGGAGCTACATATATGGCTCTTTCAGTCGCTTTCCGGGAAACCAAAGCTTTTGGGCTCCGGGGGAAGTATGGTTGCAAAGTTGAAACTTAAAGGAATTGACGGAAGGGCACCACCAGGAGTGGAGCCTGCGGCTTAATTTGACTCAACACGGGGAAACTTACCAGGTCCGAACATAAATGAGTAAGACAGATTAATAGCTCTTTCTCGAATCTATGGGTGGTGGTGCATGGCCGTTCTTAGTTCGTGGAGTGATTTGTCTGGTTAATTCCGATAACGAACGAGACTCAAATTTCTTAACTAGATGCCGGCAGGGTTATGGTGTAGAAACTTTGCAGACATGTTTGCCTCTGTTATACTATGCTTCTAACGAGGTGTGGTTTTAATACGTAAGAGTTGTTTGTAAGTGGAGTCATACCTAGTGGTTTGTCCTAATAAGACACTTGCTTCTTAAATAGACAAATTGCGTCCAGCAATATGAGATTGAGCAATAACAGGTCTGTGATGCCCTTAGATGTCCTGGGCTGCACGCGCGCTACAATGAAGGTATCAACGTGTCCTCCTAGTCTAAAAAGACCGGGTAAACCGCTGAACCACCTTCGTGGTTGGGATTGTGGACTGAAACTGTTCACATAAACCTGGAATTCCCAGTA
>CAUVYM010000493.1:177500-204108 GCA_963556165.1 Tipula helvola
TTCAAGTTTCTGGTGGAAACGTGAACAAAATATATCGCCTGTTAATATGCACGGGTGAACAAACATTCACCGGTGGTGATTCACGGGTGAACTCGCTTACTGATAGGCACAATTTAATACACGTTCACCGGTTACTGTATACGGGTGAACACACATTCACTAGTGGCGATGCACGGGTGAACCCATTTTTTGATAGGCACGAGTAAACAAACCTTCACCAGTGACTAGGCACGACTGAACACACATTCACAGGTCGGGATTAACGGGTGAACCACTTGTTGAAAAGCACGGGTGAACACAAATTCGTCGGTGGCTAGGCAAGGGTGATCAAACAGGCAAAATTTTCATTTTTTAAATTTTCATATTAATTCTCGATCACTTGTGAACATTTTTCTTCACCCGTGTGCATTTTTGATCACCCGTGTTAAAATACTTGGTTATTTTCGGGTAAACCTAATATTTTAACAAAAAATTTGTTTGCACTAAATTACGGTCTCATTGTATACTACGTAGTACAGTGTGCCTCTGAAAGAGCACGCATTTATTAAACGTGTTTATATAAATTAATATTAAAATTATTATTATCATAATTCTGATAACCTAGAGCATCGATTAAGCCAATAAAATAATAATATTTTAACAAAAAATTTGTTTGCACTAAATTACGGTCTCATAGTATACTACGTGGTACAGTGTGCCTCTGAAAGAGTACTCATTTATTAAATGTGTTTATATAAATTTATATTAAAATTATTTTTATCATAATTCTGATAATCTAGAGCATCGATTAAGCCAATAAAATAATAATATTTTAACAAAAAATTTGTTTGCACTAAATTACGGTCTCATAGTATAATACGTAGTACAGTGCGCCTCTGAAAGAGCACGCATTTATTAAATGTGTTTATATAAATTTATATTAAAATTATTTTTATCATAATTCTGATAATCTAGAGCATCGATTAAGCCAATAAAATAATAATATTTTAACAAAAAATTTGTTTGCACTAAATTACGGTCTCATAGTATACTACGTAGTACAGTGCGCCACAGAAAGAGTATGCATTTATTAAATGTGTTTATATAAATTTATATTAAAATTATTTTTATCATAATTCTGATAACCTAGAGCATCGATTAAGCCAATAAAATAATAATATTTTAACAAAAAATTTGTTTGCACTAAATTACGGTCTCATAGTATACTACGTAGTACAGTGCGCCTCTGAAATAGCACGCATTTATTAAACGTGTTTATATAAATTAATAATAAAATTATTATTATCATAATTCTGATAACCTAGAGCATCGATTAAGCCAATAAAATAATAATATTTTAACAAAAAATATGTTTGCACTAAATTACGGTCTCATAGTATACTACGTAGTACAGTGTGCCTCTGAAAGAGTACGCATTTATTAAATGTGTTTATATAAATTAATATTAAAATTATTTTTATCATAATTCTGATAACCTAGAGCATCGATTAAGCCAATAAAATAATAATATTTTAACAAAAAATTTGTTTGCACTAAATTACGGTCTCATAGTATACTACGTAGTACAGTGCGCCTCTGAAATAGTACGCATTTATTAAATGTGTTTATATAAATTTATATTAAAATTATTTTTATCATAATTCTGATAATCTAGAGCATCGATTAAGCCAATAAAATTATAATATTTTAACAAAAATTTGTTTGCACTAAATTACGGTCTCATAATATACTACGTAGTACAGTGTGCCTCTGAAAGAGCACGCATTTATTAAATGTGTTTATATAAATTTATATTAAAATTATTTTTATCATAATTCTGATAATCTATAGCATCGATTAAGCCAATAAAATAATAATATTTTAACAAAAAATTTGTTTGCATTAAATTATGGTCTCATAATATACTACGTAGTACAGTGTGCCTCTGAAAGAGCACGCATTTATTAAATGTGGTTATATAAATTTATTTTAAAATTGTTTTTATCATAATTCTGATAACCTAGAGCATCGATTAAGCCAATAAAATAATAATATTTTAACAAAAAATTTGTTTGCACTAAATTACAGTCTCATTGTATACTACGTAGTACAGTGTGCCTCTGAAAGAGCACGCATTTATTAAACGTGTTTATATAAATTAATATTAAAATTATTATTATCATAATTCTGATAACCTAGAGCATCGATTAAGCCAATAAAATAATAATATTTTAACAAAAAATTTGTTTGCACTAAATTACGGTCTCATAGTATACTACGTAGTACAGTGTGCCTCTGAAAGAGCACGCATTTATTAAATGTGGTTATATAAATTTATATTAAAATTGTTTTTATCATAATTCTGATAACCTAGAGCGTCGAGTAAGCCAATAAAATAATAATATTTTAACAAAAAATTTGTTTGCACTAAATTACGGTCTCATAGTATACTACGTGGTACAGTGTGCCTCTGAAAGAGTACTCATTTATTAAATGTGTTTATATAAATTTATATTAAAATTATTTTTATCATAATTCTGATAATCTAGAGCATCGATTAAGCCAATAAAATAATAATATTTTAACAAAAAATTTGTTTGCACTAAATTACGGTCTCATAGTATACTACGTAGTACAGTGTGCCTCTGAAAGAGTACGCATTTATTAAATGTGGTTATATAAATTTATATTAAAATTATTTTTATCATAATTCTGATAATCTAGTGCATCGATTAAGCCAATAAAATAATAATATTTTAACAAAAAATTTGTTTGCACTAAATTACGGTCTCATAGTATAATACGTAGTACAGTGCGCCTCTGAAAGAGCACGCATTTATTAAATGTGTTTATATAAATTTATATTAAAATTATTTTTATCATAATTCTGATAATCTAGAGCATCGATTAAGCCAATAAAATAATAATATTTTAACAAAAAATTTGTTTGCACTAAATTACGGTCTCATAGTATACTACGTAGTACAGTGCGCCACCGAAAGAGTACGCATTTATTAAATGTGTTTATATAAATTTATATTAAAATTATTTTTATCATAATTCTGATAACCTAGAGCATCGATTAAGCCAATAAAATAATAATATTTTAACAAAAAATTTGTTTGCACTAAATTACGGTCTCATAGTATACTACGTAGTACAGTGCGCCTCTGAAAGAGTACGCATTTATTAAATGTGTTTATATAAATTTATATTAAAATTATTTTTATCATAATTCTGATAATCTAGAGCATCGATTAAGCCAATAAAATAATAATATTTTAACAAAAAATTTGTTTGCACTAAATTACGGTCTCATATTATACTACGTAGTACAGTGTGCCTCTGAAAGAGCACGCATTTATTAAATGTGTTTATATAAATTTATATTAAAATTATTTTTATCATAATTCTGATAATCTATAGCATCGATTAAGCCAATAAAATAATAATATTTTAACAAAAAATTTGTTTGCATTAAATTACGGTCTCATAGTATACTACGTAGTACAGTGTGCCTCTGAAAGAGCACGCATTTATTAAATGTGGTTATATAAATTTATATTAAAATTGTTTTTATTATAATTCTGATAACCTAGAGCATCGATTAAGCCAATAAAATAATAATATTTTAACAAAAAATTTGTTTGCACTAAATTACGGTCTCATAGTATACTACGTAGTACAGTGTGCCTCTGAAAGAGCACGCATTTATTAAACGTGTTTATATAAATTAATATTAAAATTATTATTATCATAATTCTGATAACCTAGAGCATCAATTAAGCCAATAAAATAATAATATTTTAACAAAAAATTTGTTTGCACTAAATTACGGTCTCATAGTATACTACGTAGTACAGTGCGCCTCTGAAAGAGTACGCATTTATTAAATGTGTTTATATAAATTTATATTAAAATTATTTTTATCATAATTCCGATAATCTAGAGCATCGATTAAGCCAATAAAATAATAATATTTTAACAAAAAATTTGTTTGCACTAAATTACGGTCTCATAGTATACTACATAGTACAGTGTGCCTCTGAAAGAGCACGCATTTATTAAATGTGTTTATATAAATTTATATTAAAATTATTTTTATCATAATTCTGATAATCTATAGCATCGATTAAGCCAATAAAATAATAATATTTTAACAAAAAATTTGTTTGCATTAAATTACGGTCTTATGGTATACTACGTAGTACAGTGTGCCTCTGAAAGAGCACGCATTTATTAAATGTGGTTATATAAATTTATATTCAAATTGTTTTTATCATA
Source organism: Tipula helvola (assembly GCA_963556165.1). Classification (NCBI taxonomy): domain Eukaryota; kingdom Metazoa; phylum Arthropoda; class Insecta; order Diptera; family Tipulidae; genus Tipula; species Tipula helvola. Next base: position 181,764 of record CAUVYM010000493.1, read on the forward strand.
ACTCTGATAACCTAGAGCATCGATTAAGCCAATAAAATAATAATATTTTAACAAAAAATTTGTTTGCACTAAATTACGGTCTCATAGTATACTACGTAGTACAGTGTGCCTCTGAAAGAGCACGCAATTATTAAACGTGTTTATATAAATTAATATTAAAATTATTATTATCATAATTCTGATAATCTAGAGCATCGATTAAGCCAACAAAATAATAATATTTTAACAAAAAATTTGTTTGCACTAAATTACGGTCTCATAGTATACTACGTAGTACAGTGTGCCTCTGAAAGAGTACGCATTTATTAAATGTGGTTATATAAATTAATATTAAAATTATTTTTAATCATAATTCTGATAATCTAGAGCATCGATTAAGCCAATAAAATAATAATATTTTAACAAAAAATTTGTTTGCACTAAATTACGGTCTCATAGTATACTACGTAGTACAGTGTGCCTCTGAAAAAGCACGCATTTATTAAATGTGGTTATATAAATTTATATTAAAATTGTTTTTATCATAATTCTGATAACCTAGAGCATCGATTAAGCCAATAAAATAATAATATTTTAACAAAAAATTTGTTTGCACTAAATTACGGTCTCATAGTATACTACGTAGTACAGTGTGCCTCTGAAAGAGTACGCATTTATTAAATGTGGTTATATAAATTTATATTAAAATTGTTTTTATTATAATTCTGATAACCTAGAGCATCGATTAAGCCAATAAAATAATAATATTTTAACAAAAAATTTGTTTGCACTAAATTACGGTCTCATAGTATACTACGTAGTACAGTGTGCCTCTGAAAGAGCACGCATTTATTAAACGTGTTTATATAAATTAATATTAAAATTATTATTATCATAATTCTGATAACCTAGAGCATCGATTAAGCCAATAAAATAATAATATTTTAACAAAAAATTTGTTTGCACTAAATTACGGTCTCATAGTATACTACGTAGTACAGTGCGCCTCTGAAAGAGTACGCATTTATTAAATGTGTTTATATAAATTTATATTAAAATTATTTTTATCATAATTCCGATAATCTAGAGCATCGATTAAGCCAATAAAATAATAATATTTTAACAAAAAATTTGTTTGCACTAAATTACGGTCTCATAGTATACTACATAGTACAGTGTGCCTCTGAAAGAGCACGCATTTATTAAATGTGTTTATATAAATTTATATTAAAATTATTTTTATCATAATTCTGATAATCTATAGCATCGATTAAGCCAATAAAATAATAATATTTTAACAAAAATTTGTTTGCATTAAATTACGGTCTCATGGTATACTACGTAGTACAGTGTGCCTCTGAAAGAGCACGCAATTATTAAACGTGTTTATATAAATTAATATTAAAATTATTAATTATTTAAAATTGTTTTTATCATAATTCTGATAACCTAGAGCATCGATTAAGCCAATAAAATAATAATATTTTAACAAAAAATTTGTTTGCACTAAATTACGGTCTCATAGTATACTACGTAGTACAGTGTGCCTCTGAAAGAGCACGCATTTATTAAACGTGTTTATATAAATTAATATTAAAATTATTATTATCATAATTCTGATAACCTAGAGCATCGATTAAGCCAATAAAATAATAATATTTTAACAAAAAATTTGTTTGCACTAAATTACGGTCTCATAGTATACTACGTAGTACAGTGTGCCTCTGAAAAAGCACGCATTTATTAAATGTGGTTATATAAATTAATATTAAAATTGTTTTTATCATAATTCTGATAACCTAGAGCATCGATTAAGCCAATAAAATAATAATATTTTAACAAAAAATTTGTTTGCACTAAATTACGGTCTCATAGTATACTACGTAGTACAGTGTGCCTCTGAAAGAGCACGCATTTATTAAACGTGTTTATATAAATTAATATTAAAATTATTATTATCATAATTCTGATAACCTAGAGCATCGATTAAGCCAATAAAATAATAATATTTTAACAAAAAATTTGTTTGCACTAAATTACGGTCTCATAGTATACTACGTAGTACAGTGCGCCTCTGAAAAAGCACGCATTTATTAAATGTGTTTATATAAATTTATATTAAAATTATTTTTATCATAATTCTGATAATCTAGAGCATCGATTAAGCCAATAAAATAATAATATTTTAACAAAAAATTTGTTTGCACTAAATTACGGTCTCATAGTATACTACGTAGTACAGTGTGCCTCTGAAACAGTACGCATTGATTAAATGTGGTTATATAAATTTATATTAAAATTGTTTTTGTCATAATTCTGATAATCTAGAGCATCGATTAAGCCAATAAAATAATAATATTTTAACAAAAAATTTGTTTGCACTAAATTACGGTCTCATAGTATACTACGTAGTACAGTGTGCCTCTGAAAGAGCACGCATTTATTAAATGTGGTTATATAAATTTATATTAAAATTGTTTTTATCATAATTCTGATAACCTAGAGCATCGATTAAGCCAATAAAATATTAATATTTTAACAAAAAATTTGTTTGCACTAAATTACGGTCTCATAGTATACTACGTAGTACAGTGTGCCTCTGAAAGAGCACGCATTTATTAAACGTGTTTATATAAATTAATATTAAAATTATTATTATCATAATTCTGATAACCTAGAGCACATCGATTAAGCCAATAAAATAATAATATTTTAACAAAAAATTTGTTTGCACTAAATTACGGTCTCATAGTATACTACGTGGTACAGTGTGCCTCTGAAAGAGTACGCATTTATTAAATGTGTTTATATAAATTTATATTAAAATTATTTTTATCATAATTCTGATAATCTAGAGCATCGATTAAGCCAATAAAATAATAATATTTTAACAAAAAATATGTTTGCACTAAATTACGGTCTCATAGTATACTACGTAGTACAGTGTGCCTCTGAAAGAGCACGCATTTATTAAACGTGTTTATATAAATTAATATTAAAATTAATATTATCATAATTCTGATAATCTAGAGCATCGATTAAGCCAATAAAATAATAATATTTTAACAAAAAATTTGTTTGCACTAAATTACGGTCTCATAGTATACTACGTAGTACAGTGTGCCTCTGAAAGAGCACGCATTTATTAAATGTGGTTATATAAATTTATATTAAAATTGTTTTTATCATAATTCTGATAATCTAGAGCATCGATTAAGCCAATAAAATAATAATATTTTAACAAAAAATTTGTTTGCACTAAATTACGGTCTCATAGTATACTACGTAGTACATTGTGCCTCTGAAAGAGCACGCATTTATTAAATGTGTTTATATAAATTTATATTAAAATTATTTTTATCATAATTCTGATAATCTAGAGCATCGATTAAGCCAATAAAATAATAATATTTTAACAAAAAATTTGTTTGCACTAAATTACGGTCTCATAGTATACTACGTAGTACAGTGCGCCTCTGAAAGAGCACGCATTTATTAAATGTGGTTATATAAATTTATATTAAAATTATTTTTATCATAGTTCTGATAATCTAGAGCATCGATTAAGCCAATAAAATAATAATATTTTAACAAAAAATTTGTTTGCACTAAATTACGGTCTCATTGTATACTACGTAGTACAGTGCGCCTCTGAAAGAGTACGCATTTATTAAATGTGTTTATATAAATTTATATTAAAATTATTTTTATCATAATTCTGATAATCTAGAGCATCGATTAAGCCAATAAAATATTAATATTTTAACAAAAAAATTGTTTGCACTAAATTACGGTCTCATAGTATACTACGTAGTACAGTGTGCCTCTGAAAGAGCACGCATTTATTAAATGTGTTTATATAAATTTATATTAAAATTATTTTTATCATAATTCTGATAATCTAGAGCATCGATTAAGCCAATAAAATAATAATATTTTAACAAAAAATTTGTTTGCACTAAATTACGGTCTCATAGTATACTACGTAGTACAGTGCGCCTCTGAAAGAGTACGCATTTATTAAAAGTGTGTATATAAATTTATATTAAAATTATTTTTATCATAATTCTGATAATCTAGAGCATCGATTAAGCCAATAAAATAATAATATTTTAACAAAAAATTTGTTTGCACTAAATTACGGTCTCATAGTATACTACATAGTACAGTGTGCCTCTGAAAGAGCACGCATTTATTAAATGTGTTTATATAAATTTATATTAAAATTATTTTTATCATAATTCTGATAATCTAGAGCATCGATTAAGCCAACAAAATAATAATATTTTAACAAAAAATTTGTTTGCATTAAATTACGGTCTCATAGTATACTACGTAGTACAGTGTGCCTCTGAAACAGTACGCATTTATTAAATGTGGTTATAAAAATTTATATTCAAATTGTTTTTATCATAATTCTGATAATCTAGAGCATCGATTAAGCCAATAAAATAATAATATTTTAACAAAAAATTTGTTTGCACTAAATTACGGTCTCATTGTATACTACGTAGTACAGTGCGCCTCTGAAAGAGTACGCATTTATTAAATGTGTTTATATAAATTTATATTAAAATTATTTTTATCATAATTCTGATAATCTAGAGCATCGATTAAGCCAATAAAATATTAATATTTTAACAAAAAAATTGTTTGCACTAAATTACGGTCTCATAGTATACTACGTAGTACAGTGCGCCTCTGAAAGAGTACGCATTTATTAAAAGTGTGTATATAAATTTATATTAAAATTATTTTTATCATAATTCTGATAATCTAGAGCATCGATTAAGCCAATAAAATAATAATATTTTAACAAAAAATTTGTTTGCACTAAATTACGGTCTCATAGTATACTACATAGTACAGTGTGCCTCTGAAAGAGCACGCATTTATTAAATGTGTTTATATAAATTTATATTAAAATTATTTTTATCATAATTCTGATAATCTAGAGCATCGATTAAGCCAACAAAATAATAATATTTTAACAAAAAATTTGTTTGCATTAAATTACGGTCTCATAGTATACTACGTAGTACAGTGTGCCTCTGAAACAGTACGCATTTATTAAATGTGGTTATAAAAATTTATATTCAAATTGTTTTTATCATAATTCTGATAACCTAGAGCATCGATTAAGCCAATAAAATAATAATATTTTAACAAACAATTTGTTTCCACTAAATTACGGTCTCATAGTATACTACGTAGTACAGTGTGCCTCTGAAAGAGCACGCATTTATTAAACGTGTTTATATAAATTAATATTAAAATTATTATTATAATAATTCTGATAACCTAGAGCATCGATTAAGCCAATAAAATAATAATATTTTAACAAAAAATTTGTTTGCACTAAATTACGGTCTGATAGTATACTACGTAGTACAGTGTGCCTCTGAAAGAGCACGCATTTATTAAATGTGGTTATATAAATTTATATTAAAATTGTTTTTATCATAATTCTGATAACCTAGAGCATCGATTAAGCCAATAAAATAATAATATTTTAGCAAAAAATTTGTTTGCACTAAATTACGGTCTCATAGTATACTACGTAGTACAGTGCGCCTCTGAAAGTGTACGCATTTATTAAATGTGTTTATATAAATTAATATTAAAATTATTTTTATCATAATTCTGATAACCTAGAGCATCGATTAAGCCAATAAAATAATAATATTTTAACAAAAAATTTGTTTGCACGAAATTACGGTCTCATAGTATACTACGTAGTACAGTGTGCCTCTGAAAGAGTACGCATTTATTAAATGTGGTTATATAAATTTATATTAAAATTATTTTTAATCATAATTCTGATAATCTAGAGCATCGATTAAGCCAATAAAATAATAATATTTTAACAAAAAATTTGTTTGCACTAAATTACGGTCTCATAGTATACTACGTAGTACAGTGTGCCTCTGAAAGAGCACGCATTTATTAAATGTGGTTATATAAATTTATATTAAAATTATTTTTATCATAATTCTGATAACCTAGAGCATCGATTAAGCCAATAAACTAATAATATTTTAACAAAAAATTTGTTTGCAATAAATTACGGTCTCACAGTATACTACGTAGTACAGTGTGCCTCTGAAAGAGCACGCATTTATTAAACGTGTTTATATAAATTAATATTAAAATTATTATTATCATAATTCTGAACACCTAGAGCATCGATTAAGCCAATAAAATAATAATATTTTAACAAACAATTTGTTTGCACTAAATTCCGGTCTCATAGTATACTACGTAGTACAGTGCGCCTCTGAAAGAGCACGCATTTATTAAATGTGTTTATATAAATTTATATTAAAATTATTTTTGACATAATTTTGATAACCTAGAGCATCGATTAAGCCAATAAAATAATAATATTTTAACAAAAAATTTGTTTGCACTAAAACAATTTGTTTCCACTAAATTACAGTCTCATAGTATACTACGTAGTACAGTGTGCCTCTGAAAGAGCACGCATTTATTAAACGTGTTTATATAAATTAATATTAAAATTATTATTATCATAATTCTGATAACCTAGAGCATCGATTAAGCCAATAAAATAATAATATTTTAACAAAAAATTTGTTTGCACTAAATTACGGTCTGATGGTATACTACGTAGTACAGTGTGCCTCTGAAAGAGCACGCATTTATTAAATGTGGTTATATAAATTTATATTAAAATTGTTTTTATCATAATTCTGATAACCTAGAGCATCGATTAAGCCAATAAAATAATAATATTTTAGCAAAAAATTTGTTTGCACTAAATTACGGTCTCATAGTATACTACGTAGTACAGTGTGCCTCTGAAAGTGTACGCATTTATTAAATGTGTTTATATAAATTAATATTAAAATTATTTTTATCATAATTCTGATAACCTAGAGCATCGATTAAGCCAATAAAATAATAATATTTTAGCAAAAAATTTGTTTGCACTAAATTACGGTCTCATAGTATACTACGTAGTACAGTGTGCCTCTGAAAGTGTACGCATTTATTAAATGTGTTTATATAAATTAATATTAAAATTATTATTATCATAATTCTGAACACCTAGAGCATCGATTAAGCCAATAAAATAATAATATTTTAACAAAAAATTTGTTTGCACTAAATTACGGTCTCATAGTATACTACGTAGTACAGTGCGCCTCTGAAAGAGCACGCATTTATTAAATGTGTTTATATAAATTTATATTAAAATTATTTTTATCATAATTCTGATAATCTAGAGCATCGATTAAGCCAATAAAATAATAATATTTTAACAAAAAATTTGTTTGCACTAAATTACGGTCTCATAGTATACTACGTAGTACAGTGTGCCTCTGAAAGAGCACGCATTTATTAAATGTGTTTATATAAATTTATATTAAAATTATTTTTATCATAATTTTGATAATCTAGAGCATCGATTAAGCCAATAAAATAATAATATTTTAACAAAAAATTTGTTTGCACTAAATTACGGTCTCATAGTATACTACGTAGTACAGTGCGCCTCTGAAAGAGTACGCATTTATTAAATGTGTTTATATAAATTTATATTAAAATTATTTTTATCATAATTCTGATAATCTAGACCATCGATTAAGCCAATAAAATAATAATATTTTAACAAAAAATTTGTTTGCACTAAATTACGGTCTCATAGTATACTACGTAGTACAGTGCGCCTCTGAAAGAGCACGCATTTATTAAATGTGTTTATATAAATTTATATTAAAATTATTTTTATCATAGTTCTGATAATCTAGAGCATCGATTAAGCCAATAAAATAATAATATTTTAACAAAAAATTTGTTTGCACTAAATTACAGTCTCATTGTATACTACGTAGTACAGTGCGCCTCTGAAAGAGTACGCATTTATTAAATGTGTTTATATAAATTTATATTAAAATTATTTTTATCATAATTCTGATAATCTAGAGCATCGATTAAGCCAATAAAATATTAATATTTTAACAAAAAATTTGTTTGCACTAAATTACGGTCTCATAGTATACTACGTAGTACAGTGCGCCTCTGAAAGAGCACGCATTTATTAAATGTGTTTATATAAATTTATATTAAAATTATTTTTATCATAATTCTGATAATCTAGAGCATCGATTAAGCCAATAAAATAATAATATTTTAACAAAAAATTTGTTTGCACTAAATTACGGTCTCATTGTATACTACGTAGTACAGTGCGCCTCTGAAAGAGTACGCATTTATTAAATGTGTTTATATAAATTTATATTAAAATTATTTTTATCATAATTCTGATAATCTAGAGCATCGATTAAGCCAATAAAATATTAATATTTTAACAAAAAATTTGTTTGCACTAAATTACGGTCTCATAGTATACTACGTAGTACAGTGTGCCTCTGAAAGAGCACGCATTTATTAAATGTGTTTATATAAATTTATATTAAAATTATTTTTATCATAATTCTGATAATCTAGAGCATCGATTAAGCCAATAAAATAATAATATTTTAACAAAAAATTTGTTTGCACTAAATTACGGTCTCATAGTATACTACGTAGTACAGTGCGCCTCTGAAAGAGCACGCATTTATTAAATGTGTTTATATAAATTTATATTAAAATTATTTTTGACATAATTTTGATAACCTAGAGCATCGATTAAGCCAATAAAATAATAATATTTTAACAAAAAATTTGTTTGCACTAAATTACGGTCTCATAGTATACTACGTAGTACAGTGCGCCTCTGAAAGAGTACGCATTTATTAAAAGTGTGTATATAAATTTATATTAAAATTATTTTTATCATAATTCTGATAATCTAGAGCATCGATTAAGCCAATAAAATAATAATATTTTAACAAAAAATTTGTTTGCACTAAATTACGGTCTCATAGTATACTACGTAGTACAGTGTGCCTCTGAAAGAGCACGCATTTATTAAATGTGTTTATATAAATTTATATTAAAATTATTTTTATCATAATTCTGATAATCTAGAGCATCGATTAAGCCAACAAAATAATAATATTTTAACAAAAAATTTGTTTGCACTAAATTACGGTCTCATAGTATACTACGTAGTACAGTGTGCCTCTGAAACAGTACGCATTTATTAAATGTGGTTATAAAAATTTATATTAAAATGGTTTTTATCATAATTCTGATAACCTAGAGCATCGATTAAGCCAATAAAATAATAATATTTTAACAAACAATTTGTTTCCACTAAATTACGGTCTCATAGTATACTACGTAGTACAGTGTGCCTCTGAAAGAGCACGAATTTATTAAACGTGTTTATATAAATTAATATTAAAATTATTATTATCATAATTCTGATAACCTAGAGCATCGATTAAGCCAACAAAATAATAATATTTTAACAAAAAAATTGTTTGCACTAAATTACGGTCTCATATCATAGTATACTACGTAGTACAGTGTGCCTCTGAAAGAGCACGCATTTATTAAATGTGGTTATATAAATTTATATTAAAATTGTTTTTATCATAATTCTGATAACCTAGAGCATCGATTAAGCCAATAAAATAATAATATTTTAGCAAAAAATTTGTTTGCACTAAATTACGGTCTCATAGTATACTACGTGGTACAGTGTGCCTCTGAAAGAGTACGCATTTATTTAATGTGTTTATATAAATTAATATTAAAATTATTTTTATCATAATTCTGATAACCTAGAGCATCGATTAAGCCAATAAAATAATAATATTTTAACAAAAAATTTGTTTGCACGAAATTACGGTCTCATAGTATACTACGTAGTACAGTGTGCCTCTGAAAGAGTACGCATTTATTAAATGTGGTTATATAAATTTATATTAAAATTATTTTTAATCATAATTCTGATAATCTAGAGCATCGATTAAGCCAATAAAATAATAATATTTTAACAAAAAATTTGTTTGCACTAAATTACGGTCTCATAGTATACTACGTAGTACAGTGTGCCTCTGAAAGAGCACGCATTTATTAAATGTGGTTATATAAATTTATATTAAAATTGTTTTTGACATAATTCTGATAACCTAGAGCATCGATTAAGCCAATAAACTAATAATATTTTAACAAAAAATTTGTTTGCACTAAATTACGGTGTCATAGTATACTAGGTAGTACAGTGTGCCTCTGAAAGAGCATGCATTTATTAAACGTGTTTATATAAATGAATATTAAAATTATTATTATCATAATTCTGATAACCTAGAGCATCGATTAAGCCAATAAAATAATAATATTTTAACAAAAAATTTGTTTGCACTAAATTACGGTCTCATAGTATACTACGTAGTACAGTGCGCCTCTGAAAGAGCACGCATTTATTAAATGTGTTTATATAAATTTATATTAAAATAATTTTTATCATAATTCTGATAATCTAGAGCATCGATTAAGCCAATAAAATAATAATATTTTAACAAAAAATTTGTTTGCACTAAATTACGGTCTCATAGTATACTACGTAGTACAGTGTGCCTCTGAAAGAGCACGCATTTATTAAACGTGTTTATATAAATTAATATTAAAATTATTATTATCATAATTCTGATAATCTAGAGCATCGATTAAGCCAACAAAATAATAATATTTTAACAAAAAATTTGTTTCCACTAAATTACGGTCTCATAGTATACTACGTAGTACAGTGTGCCTCTGAAACAGTACGCATTTATTAAATGTGGTTATATAAATTTATATTAAAATTGTTTTTGTCATAATTCTGATAATCTAGAGCATCGATTAAGCCAATAAAATAATAATATTTTAACAAAAAATTTGTTTGCACTAAATTAGGGTCTCATAGTATACTACGTAGTACAGTGTGCCTCTGAAAGAGCACGCATTTATTAAATGTGGTTATATAAATTTATATTAAAATTGTTTTTATCATAATTCTGATAACCTAGAGCATCGATTAAGCCAATAAAATAATAATATTTTAACAAAAAATTTGTTTGCACTAAATTACGGTCTCATAGTATACTACGTAGTACAGTGTGCCTCTGAAAGAGCACGCATTTATTAAACGAGTTTATATAAATTAATATTAAAATTATTATTATCATAATTCTGATAACCTAGAGCACATCGATTAAGCCAATAAAATAATAATATTTTAACAAAAAATTTGTTTGCACTAAATTACGGTCTCATAGTATACTACGTGGTACAGTGTGCCTCTGAAAGAGTACGCATTTATTAAATGTGTTTATATAAATTAATATTAAAATTATTTTTATCATAATTCTGATAATCTAGAGCATCGATTAAGCCAATAAAATAATAATATTTTAACAAAAAATATGTTTGCACTAAATTACGGTCTCATAGTATACTACGTAGTACAGTGTGCCTCTGAAAGAGTACGCATTTATTAAATGTGTTTATATAAATTTATATTAAAATTGTTTTTATCATAATTCTGATAACCTAGAGCATCGATTAAGCCAACAAAATAATAATATTTTAACAAAAAATTTGTTTGCACTAAATTACGGTCTCATAGTATACTACGTAGTACAGTGTGCCTCTGAAAGAGCACGCATTTATTAAATGTGGTTATATAAATTTATATTAAAATTGTTTTTATCATAATTCTGATAATCTAGAGCATCGATTAAGCCAATAAAATAATAATATTTTAACAAAAAATTTGTTTGCACTAAATTACGGTCTCATAGTATACTACGTAGTACATTGTGCCTCTGAAAGAGCACGCATTTATTAAATGTGTTTATATAAATTTATATTAAAATTATTTTTATCATAATTCTGATAATCTAGAGCATCGATTAAGCCAATAAAATAATAATATTTTAACAAAAAATTTGTTTGCACTAAATTACGGTCTCATAGTATACTACGTAGTACAGTGCGCCTCTGAAAGAGCACGCATTTATTAAATGTGTTTATATAAATTTAAATTAAAATTATTTTTATCATAGTTCTGATAATCTAGAGCATCGATTAAGCCAATAAAATAATAATATTTTAACAAAAAATTTGTTTGCACTAAATTACGGTCTCATTGTATACTACGTAGTACAGTGCGCCTCTGAAGGAGCACGCATTTATTAAATGTGTTTATATAAATTTATATTAAAATTATTTTTGACATAATTCTGATAACCTAGAGCATCGATTAAGCCAATAAAATAATAATATTTTAACAAAAAATTTGTTTGCACTAAATTACGGTCTCATAGTATACTACGTAGTACAGTGCGCCTCTGAAAGAGTACGCATTTATTAAATGTGTTTATATAAATTTATATTAAAATTATTTTTATCATAATTCTGATAATCTAGAGCATCGATTAAGCCAATAAAATAATAATATTTTAACAAAAAATTTGTTTGCACTAAATTACGGTCTCATAGTATACTACGTAGTACAGTGTGCCTCTGAAAGAGCACGCATTTATTAAATGTGTTTATATAAATTTATATTAAAATTATTTTTATCATAATTCTGATAATCTATAGCATCGATTAAGCCAACAAAATAATAATATTTTAACAAAAAATTTGTTTGCACTAAATTACGGTCTCATAGAATACTACGTAGTACAGTGTGCCTCTGAAACAGTATGCATTTATTAAATGTGGTTATATAAATTTATATTAAAATTATTTTTATCATAATTCTGATAACCTAGAGCATCGATTAAGCCAATAAAATAATAATATTTTAACAAACAATTTGTTTGCACTAAATTACGGTCTCATATGATAGTATACTACGTAGTACAGTGTGCCTCTGAAAGAGCACGCATTTATTAAATGTGTTTATATAAATTAATATTAAAATTATTATTATCATAATTCTGATAACCTAGAGCATCGATTAAGCCAATAAAATAATAATATTTTAACAAAAAATTTGTTTGCACTAAATTACGGTCTCATAGTATACTACGTAGTACAGTGTGCCTCTGAAAGAGCACGCATTTATTAAATGTGGTTATATAAATTTATATTAAAATTGTTTTTATCATAATTCTGATAACCTAGAGCATCGATTAAGCCAATAAAATAATAATATTTTAGCAAAAAGTTTGTTTGCACTAAATTACGGTCTCATAGTATACTACGTGGTACAGTGTGCCTCTGAAAGAGTACGCATTTATTAAATGTGTTTATATAAATTAATATTAAAATTATTTTTATCATAATTCTGATAACCTAGAGCATCGATTAAGCCAATAAAATAATAATATTTTAACAAAAAATTTGTTTGCACTAAATTACGGTCTCATAGTATACTACGTAGTACAGTGCGCCTCTGAAAGAGTACGCATTTATTAAATGTTGTTATATAAATTTATATTAAAATTATTTTTATCATAATTCTGATAATCTAGAGCATCGATTAAGCCAATAAAATAATAATATTTTAACAAAAAATTTGTTTGCACTAAATTACGGTCTCATAGTATACTACGTAGTACAGTGTGCCTCTGAAAGAGCACGCATTTATTAAATGTGTTTATATAAATTTATATTAAAATTATTTTTATCATAATTCTGATAATCTAGAGAATCGATTAAGCCAATAAAATAATAATATTTTAACAAAAAATTTGTTTGCATTAAATTACGGTCTCATAGTATACTACGTAGTACAGTGTGCCTCTGAAAGAGCACGCATTTATTAAATGTGGTTATATAAATTTATATTAAAATTGTTTTTATCACAATTCTGATAACCTAGAGCATCGATTAAGCCAATAAAATAATAATATTTTAACAAAAAATTTGTTTGCACTAAATTACGGTCTCATAGTATACTACGTAGTACAGTGTGCCTCTGAAAGAGCACGCATTTATTAAATGTGGTTATATAAATTTATATTAAAATTGTTTTTATCATAATTCTGATAACCTAGAGCGTCTAGTAAGCCAATAAAATAATAATATTTTAACAAAAAATTTGTTTGCATTAAATTACGGTCTCATAGTATACTACGTGGTACAGTGTGCCTCTGAAAGAGTACACATTTATTAAATGTGTTTATATAAATTTATATTAAAATTATTTTTATCATAATTCCGATAATCTAGAGCATCGATTAAGCCAATAAAATAATAATATTTTAACAAAAAATTTGTTTGCACTAAATTACGGTCTCATAGTATACTACGTAGTACAGTGCGCCTCTGAAAGAGCACGCATTTATTAAATGTGTTTATATAAATTTATATTAAAATTATTTTTATCATAATTCTGATAATCTAGAGCATCGATTAAGCCAATAAAATAATAATATTTTAACAAAAAATTTGTTTGCACTAAATTACGGTCTCATAGTATACTACGTAGTACAGTGCGCCTCTGAAAGAGTACGCATTTATTAAATGTGTTTATATAAATTTATATTAAAATTATTTTTATCATAATTCTGATAACCTAGAGCATCGATTAAGCCAATAAAATAATAATATTTTAACAAAAAATTTGTTTGCACTAAATTACGGTCTCATAGTATACTACGTCGTACAGTGCGCCTCTGAAAAAGTACGCATTTATTAACTGTGTTTATATAAATTTATATTAAAATTATTTTTATCATAATTCTGATAATCTAGAGCATCGATTAAGCCAATAAAATAATAATATTTTAACAAAAAATTTGTTTGCACTAAATTACGGTCTCATAGTATACTACGTAGTACAGTGTGCCTCTGAAAGAGCACGCATTTATTAAATGTGTTTATATAAATTTATATTAAAATTATTTTTATCATAATTCTGATAATCTATAGCATCGATTAAGCCAATAAAATAATAATATTTTAACAAAAAATTTGTTTGCATTAAATTACGGTCTCATAGTATACTACGTAGTGCAGTGTGCCTCTGAAAGAGCACGCATTTATTAAATGTGGTTATATAAATTTATATTAAAATTGTTTTTATTATAATTCTGATAACCTAGAGCATCGATTAAGCCAATAAAATAAAAATATTTTAACAAAAAATTTGTTTGCACTAAATTACGGTCTCATAGTATACTACGTAGTACAGTGCGCCTCTGAAAGAGTACGCATTTATTAAATGTGTTTATATAAATTTATATTAAAATTATTTTTATCATAATTCTGATAATCTAGAGCATCGATTAAGCCAATAAAATAATAATATTTTAACAAAAAATTTGTTTGCACTAAATTACGGTCTCATAGTATACTACGTAGTACAGTGTGCCTCTGAAAGAGCACGCATTTATTAAATGTGTTTATATAAATTTATATTAAAATTATTTTTATCATAATTCTGATAATCTATAGCATCGATTAAGCCAATAAAATAATATTATTTTAACAAAAAATTTGTTTGCATTAAATTACGGTCTCATAATATACTACGTAGTACAGTGTGCCTCTGAAAGAGCACGCATTTATTAAATGTGGTTATATAAATTTATATTAAAATTATTATTATCATAATTCTGATAACCTAGAGCATCGATTAAGCCAATAAAATAATAATATTTTAACAAAAAATTTGTTTGCACTAAATTACGGTCTCATAGTATACTACGTAGTACAGTGCGCCTCTGAAAGAGTACGCATTTATTAAATGTGTTTATATAAATTTATATTAAAATTATTTTTATCATAATTCTGATAATCTAGAGCATCGATTAAGCCAATAAAATAATAATATTTTAACAAAAAATTTGTTTGCATTAAATTACGGTCTCATAGTATACTATGTAGTAAAGTGTGCCTCTGAAAGAGCACGCATTTATTAAACGTGTTTATATAAATTTATATTAAAATTATTATTATCATAATTCTGATAACCTAGAGCATCGATTAAGCCAATAAAATAATAATATTTTAACAAAAAATTTGTTTGCACTAAATTACGGTCTCATAGTATACTACGTAGTACAGTGCGCCTCTGAAAGAGTACGCATTTATTAAATGTGTTTATATAAATTTATATTAAAATTATTTTTATCATAATTCTGATAATCTAGAGCATCGATTAAGCCAATAAAATAATAATATTTTAACAAAAAATTTGTTTGCATTAAATTACGGTCTCATAGTATACTACGTAGTACAGTGTGCCTCTGAAAGAGCACGCATTATTATTGCGGGCCGTAGCTGAGCGGGTGAAATCGTTGACGTGCCCCAAAACTATATATACAATTATTGTAAATTGAAACACTTCACTTTTAGGTTAAGTTACTTTTATTCACAATGATTATTGAATTTAATTTATTATTAATATTATAAGATTTATTTATTTATTTATATAAATTAAGGTTTTATTAATATTGTCCACCACCAGTTTAGAATTTAAAAATGTCGCGATAAAAATGTATCCAAAACATGGACGTGCTTGTGTAAGCAAAAACGAGCGAATGATATTTTTCTATAGAGAAAAATACGCGACGAAGAAAAACGAAATAAAATTGAAGCGGATGAATATATCGAAAATGAATTGTTCGTTTTTGTTTATTGGTTTTTGGTGTGTAGTTAAAAACCGGAGCGATGAATCAATATGCTCGTTGGTTGAGCGGTTGCGGTTGCGTTGCGGTAATGTGTAAGCTGTGTGAGTGCGCTGATACGTGTGGATTATTGTAGTGGCGAACGAATGGATGTATTTTGCATGAGTGAGTATGTTTTGAATGAGTGCGAATATTTTGCATGAGTGAGACGCTACAGGACTCCCCCGCAAGTGATTTCCTCTCCTCAGGGAATTATTGAATGAGTAGATGCTATACGGACGCTTTTGTGAGTTCGAAGGTTTGATGTGAGATCAGCTGAACTAAGAATTCCGTACGCTGGTTTGAGCCGATCGATTGAAATGGTTTGGTTTTTACCATTAATCGATACGGTGAATTGCTTGCGTAGTTTACGTATGACTTTATACGGACCTTCGTAAGGAGGAGATAACCCCATGCGAACCTTGTCTGTTCTGACGAAGACAAAATCACAGTTGTCGAGTGATTTCGGAACAAAAACATCGTCTTGTTTAGTTAGACGAGTTGCTTTGGGTATAAGGTTTTGCATGGTTTGTCGCAGTTGGTCGACGACTGTGTCGGCGGTTGGAAGAGGTGGAAGAGGATTATCGATAAAGAACTCACCGGGTAGCTTGATGGTTTGTCCGTAAACCATTTCAGCTGGTGAGCACTTGAGATCTTCTTTCACTGTTGCTCGGATTCCAAGAAGTATGATTGGTATTTCCGAGCTCCAATTAATTGTGTTGCTTCTGGCCATTAATGCGGCTTTTAGTTGCCGATGGAAGCGTTCGACCATGCCATTGGCTTGCGGATGATAAGCCGTTGTACGTATCCGATGAGATCCGAGGAGTTTCGTCAACTCTGAGAAAAGCTTTGACTCGAATTGCGTTCCCTGATCAGTTGTGATGTGAAGGGGCACGCCGAATCGTGATACGTAATTGTTTACAAAGGTAGTGGCAATGGTTGCAGCTGACATGTTCGTCATGCAGTATGCTTCGGGCCAGCGAGTGAAGCGATCGACATAGGTGAGTAGATATGAATATCCATTAGACGGAGGCAGTGGACCTACAATGTCTATATGGATATGCTCGAATCGACCAGGTGGAATGTCAAATTGTCCATGGGGTGATTTGGTATGGCGTTGAACTTTGGCACGTTGGCAGGATAAACAAGACTGAGCCCAATTGCCTACGTCTTTGTTTATGCTAAGCCAAAAGTAGCGAGCAGTAATCAATTTACGCGTTGCACGGACTCCAGGATGCGAAATGTTGTGAAGCGTGTCGAAGATAGCTCGACGCAGTGGTGCTGCAATGTATGGGCGATTGTTCCCAGTAGATGTTTCACAAATAATTTCGAGGCCAGGTAGTTTAAAATGTTCTAGTTTCATTGATGAACTAGAGTGACATTCGGAACCAGAAAATAAATTCTGAAGTTCTAGGTCGACTTTTTGCGTGTTTGCGATTTGATTTAAGTCGATGTGTGTATCGACTGCGGCCGTTTCGTTGTCGGTAGTGCGGGATAGTGTATCCGCGACAACATTGTTATGTCCGTGGACATGCTGGATGTCCGTTGTAAATTGACTGATATAATCCAAGTGGCGAGATTGCCTTGGATTGCGTTCAGTTTTTGACTGGATTGCTCGTGTCAGAGGCTTGTGGTCGGTGTAAATGGTGAAGTCCCGACCCTCAACAAAATATCTAAAGTGTTTGACTGCTAGATATATGCCGAGTAATTCCCGATCGAATGCGGAATATTTCTTTTCGGCATCCGAGAGTTTCTTGGAAAAGAATCCCAGTGGCTTCCAACACTCGTTGTTGTACTGTTGTAGTACTGCACCGACAGCAGTGTTTGATGCGTCAGTGGTTAAACTGAGTTTTGAGTCACTCAGCGGGTGTGCCAGAAGTGTTATCTGGGCCAATTCAGCTTTCAGCGACGAGAATGCATGTTGACATTCGTCGGGCCAAGAGAAGTTCTTGGCTGTCTTGGGCTTCTTGAGTAAGGCTGCCAAGTGTGAATGAATTGGTGCGAGTGTTTCAGCGAGCTTTATGCTTTTGATTGATGCTGGATGAATCGCTGTATGCTTTTGATTGATGCTGGAGCTGGGAATTCCCTAATGGCGTTAATTCGTTCTTCTGACGGCAGAATACCATTAGGGGTGATCTTGTGGCTGAGGAAATCAAGAGTGGATGCGCCAAAGACGCATTTTGAACTCTTGATATGAACATCAAACTGCGTTAACCTGTGGAAGAGTTGTTCCAGGTGAAGTTTGTGTTGCACCTCATTATGCGAAGCTACAAGAATGTCGTCAATGTAGACGAAGACGAAGTCTAAATCGCGTACGACTTCGTTCATGAAACGCTGAAACGTTTGCGCGGCATTGCGAAGTCCAAATGGCATTCGGGTGAATTCAAAAAGGCCAAATGGAGTAGTGATTGCCGTTTTATGAACGTCTTCAGGTGCGACGGGAATTAGATGGTAAGCCCTGATTAGATCGATTTTTGAAAAAATTTTGCAACCATGCAAGTGCATGGAGAAATTTTGGATGTGGGGTATCGGATAGCGATCAGGTGTTGTGACCGTATTTAAGCGACGATAATCCCCACATGGTCGCCAATTATGATCTTTCTTTTTCACCATATGGAGCGGACAAGATACGGGAGATGCAGATGGCCTGCAAATCCCTAATTCCACCATGTGCTGGAATTCTGTGTGTGCGGCTTTGTGACGAACTGGATCTAGTCTGCGTGGTCTTGACACAGGCAGATGGCCTGCTGTGACAATATGGTGGACCACGTTGTGCTGGACTGGCAAGTTATAGTTAGGCTCTGCTGTGAGGGATGGAAATTGCTTGAGCAGAGTACCATAACCGTTGTTGACTGCGAAATGAATCGGTGTCGGTGTGTCGACAAGAACCGAGGTGGCATTGATTGACAGCTGAGTAGCTGAATCAACCAGCCGTTTGTTTTTTAAGTCAACAAGTAAGCCAAATTTGCACAAGAAATCGGCGCCAATGATCGGACGATTCACCGCAGCTAAGATGAAAGCATGCGTGAATGCTCGTTTGAGTCCGAGATCCACCTGAAGCAAATGTGTGCCGTAGGTGTGGATTATTGTGCCATTGGCGGCCGAGAGAACTAGATTATTATTTCGATTTGTAAAAGTATAAGCTTGCTTGAAATAATTCGCTGGAATGACCGAAAGGTCAGCGCCCGTGTCAATTAGAAATAGGAATTTATTATTTTTGTCTAACACGAATAGACGGGCTGAACTTTTAAAGGTGTCTGACGATGTCGTCATTACCCGCTGGTTTACAAGTTTTTTTTGTGGTGTGGTATCAATGTCCATCTTGTTGATGGAGTGCTGCGCGTTATTGAAAATGCACGGTTGAATGCATTTGCGTGCTGCCGCACCATGTTTAGCGTGATACCAACACTTGCCCAATCGATTGTTAACACTCTGGGTGTTGTTACCTTGTGATTGTGAACGTGTTGCTGAGCGTCCCCTTGATCTACTCCGACCGCTTCGAAACAAGCCCGATAGTCGAGCCTCGATGCGCGCCAGGCGATCTTCGATTGAATTTGACTGAGGAGTGACTCTGTCTATTCGTGTAGTTCGGATTTGTGTTACGATTGATTGCTTGTAAGTTTGGTAATGTGCTCATGTTCGTCACTTCGTACATGCGGTCTGCTATTTTAGCCAGTTCTTCAACTGTTGTGGTAACTGGTTGTGCAGTCATCGCTATTTTAATAACCTCGGGCAATTTTCGAATCCAAATGGATCGAATGATTGTATCGCTCAGAGTGTTTTGGCCTGCGAGGTTGCGTAAGTGACGAAGCGCCTCAGAGGGGCGTCGGTCGCCGAGAGCTTGGCTGGACAATAGGGCTTCTAAACGCCGCTCGTCCGATGGAGCCAATCGTTCTAACAGAGTTTGTTTTAGGACAGAATATTGATTGTCTTTTGGTGGTTGCTGTAAAAAGTC
Source organism: Tipula helvola (assembly GCA_963556165.1). Taxonomy (NCBI): domain Eukaryota; kingdom Metazoa; phylum Arthropoda; class Insecta; order Diptera; family Tipulidae; genus Tipula; species Tipula helvola. Next base: position 202,227 of record CAUVYM010000493.1, read on the forward strand.
GCTAATGGTGTCACAAATTTCGGGCGAAATTGTTGCTAAAACGTACGAGTATTTCGTTTTTTCTGACGTGATGCCTCGAATTTCGAATTGGATTTCGGCTAAACGAAACCAATTGTTTGGTTGTTGTGGCCAGAATGGTTGCAAGTTGATTTTTGCTTGGGTTGCGACTTCTCCTGTTGATGTCCCTGGTTTTGGTTGTTGATCAACCTTCATGGTCTCTTCGTTGTCTGACATTTCGATTTTATAAAAGCGAATTCGTGTATATGTTATACGTCACTTCACAAGAAAAAAAATATGTACCCGAAATTCAAACTTAAACGTTAGAAAATAAATGTCTCGTGTGAACAAATATTTTAAGTAGAGCCGTATTTTGGAAAAAAAAATGGTTTATATGGGACCTAGTGCTATCAACAGTGGTTCAAAAGAAGCAATCAATAGTGGTTGAATGAAAATTAATTAATAGTGGAATGGTTACCATGTATGAAATAAAAAATATGGCACGTAATGGCCGACGAGGTACCCCCGAATTACTGAACGGGCGTGTTACCTCGTATTGGGGGGGCTCGTTGAAAATATTATATAAATGTATGCAGAAAAATATAAATAATAACCGAAATATTCAACACGGTTCTATGCGTATGTTACGCTGGAAATGGCCAATAAACTAAACAAACAATTCTGTAAATGAATTTACTGAAACCGAATTTAGCAGAATGGTGAACAATTTACATCAAGTTCGTTTTACAAATTTTTATAGAAATCTTTTTGATTGTATGCGTGATAATAATGATTACGTGTGATAAGCGACACGTTCTAATATATGTAGTATAAATGTTTAATAAAAAAAATGTTTGAAATTGAAAATCAAAAAAAAATTAAACACTTAGCTGTAGTTACTGATGTTGTTGTTGTTGCTGCTGCTGATGTTTGTCGTTGTTCCGTTGTTTACTGGCTTTCCGTTAATTTAAAGATGTTTAAATGTTGTAATTGCACTATTTGTGTGCGTAGATGCGCTGTGTTTTGTTGCGCACGTATATGTATACTTAAACTTCACGTTGTACTAGCTTTAATATGTATTGCTTTTGAATTTTTTTTTTTGTTGTTATGGCACCATATGTAGGCGCATTTATTCTGTATAAACTGTACTTTTACTGGTTTTTATTCGCTGTAACGGTATTGTTTTTGGAATGTTATCCGTGAAAATCCATGACAAAAAAAAATGTATTCCCAAATTAATTTGTTGGTTAAATGCGCTTTTTATTTGTAATGTTACTGCGGCACTGTATTTATTTGTTATACACTTGTTGTTGTTGTTTTGTGTATGATTATGTCCTCATTTTGTTAGCAAGGGCACAGAAAAAAAAGAAAAGAAATGTTTGTAACAAATTGCGTTTTTATGTTGGAATTCATATATGTTTGTAATAAATGAATATTTATGGTTACGTACCTTTTTCGCCTGGCACTATTGCAGTCTTTTGTGTGCCAGGCGCGTAAATAAATGCGTTTAATAAAATTTTCGCTGTACCGCCTTATGGAAAAAATCCTATGATAAAAAATTTTTGTTGAACCGTAAATTGGGTTTGTTCCGATAATTTTGTTTGATTGTAAATTTCGGTGTTCTTATAATATAATAGAGTTGCTGTTGAACCGTAAACACGGTCGTCGTGGGTCACCAAATATTATTGCGGGGCCGTAGCTGAGCGGGTGAAATCGTTGACGTGCCCCAAAACTATATATACAATTATTGTAAATTGAAACACTTCACTTTTAGGTTAAGTTACTTTTATTCACAATGATTATTGAATTTAATTTATTATTAATATTATAAGATTTATTTATTTATTTATATAAATTAAGGTTTTTTTAATATTGTCCACCACCA
>CAUVYM010000494.1:0-25237 GCA_963556165.1 Tipula helvola
ATTTATTTCGGTTTTTTTACATTTTATTTCAAAATACGTTTATTTATTACAAAATACAAATAGATTTAATAAAATTTCTGTAAGATTTATTGTACATAAAAGTCGGAAAAAATGACAGTCTACAATTATTTTTGTAAAACTAATTAAGAAAACTTACGATTTTTTTTTAAACTAGACGAATTATTTTGTGTATTTTACAAAAATGATCGTTAAAATAGCAGAATACCAATTAGCAAACAAACTGTTTGAGATTAAATTAGATTGGTAAAATTTCAAATAGTTTGTTTGCTATTCAATATTTTGCTATTTTTACGATCATTTTTATATCTTCTTTGCTAAAATAGTATATTAGAACGTTTTTAGGTTTTAATGGCGTTAAAATACCCCTGGAACTGAGGATTTTAATGCCTAAAACTACCCTTTAGTTGCGATAATTAAAATATGACGTATGTAGATTTTATAAATTTAATAAAACATTGTAGATTGTACAGAGTTTGTGTAATAGTTATTTATGGTACTAGTGAGCAAAACGAGATATTATCCATGAGGGATAAGTTTGTCCCACGAGGCGATAGCCGAGTGGGACATTATCCCGAGTGGATAATATCTCTTTGCTCACGAGTGGCATACAACGTTTTATCCACTTTTGTTGAAATAAATGTAAATAATCGTAAATTAATAAGAAATCCTCCATTTTGCGTTTTTACACTGTATCATTGAATTTTGAAATACATTTTATCAAAGTGACCGTTCTTTAAATTTATGTGCCGTAATTCTTTGACGTAAATTACGAAATCTATTCGCGATTTCCAACAAAGTAGCTGACATCTGGTGAAAACAATATGAACAAAATTTAACCATAGAACAAGGGTGATCAGAACTGTCAAACAGTTGAATTTGACAATACTCGTCCCCTTTACTTACATAGAAACCAACGCTAACTATATTTGATGAAAATCGCCAATGAATAATTTTCCAATGACTACTCAATATTTTGCTATACAAACTATAACTCACGTTGCCCCTAGCAGCGTGGGTTATACAATAACAATGGGTTATTTTACATTTTCTTTATTTGAAATCAGTCTAGTTATCGGGCTATTATACATGAAAATTGGATAAAATATATAAAAAAATTATGATTTTTACTATGGATTTTTACTATAAAATGTACAAAAAAATTGTACCTTTAAAAGACATGATTTTCAATTTTAACAATAATACTAGGTATACAAATGAAAATGTTTTTTTTTAAATTTATCAAATTTTAGTGAAATATACAAACATTTTGTAATTTTACTTTAAATTATTGTAAAATTGGCAATCAATACGGTAAGTTTTGTAAAGTTTTGTCTTATTCACAACCATTCTTGTAAGATCGTCGAAATTAGTTTTAAAACAATTCAACTTAGTTTAGTTTTAATTTAATAGCCAGCCGCTCAACACGTGAAGTAATTTGTCAGTATAAAAATTGAAAAAATTGTGAAGTGAGTGTTATATTAAATAAGTGAAGTGCAGTTGGACTTGGGCTTTTTGTGTTTTTTATTTTTGTAATGGATCAATTTTTATTCAAAATTGGATTATCTAAAGAAGAAATAACTAAATCAAACATTGTGAAGTCACTAGCAGGTAAACTAACGAAGGACAAAACAATTTTGACTCTGAACTATTCATTGTTTTAACATTGTCTACTGTTTTTAGATGCAGGCATAAATTTCGAAGCTTTATTGTACATAAATCCGGATCATTGGGAACTTTTTTTTAAAAAATATTACGTACCGCTTGGAATACAAATAAAACTACAGCATCAAATTGGCATATGGCAACGGGTGAATGTAAGTAATTTTTTAAATTTTCGCGTTATGTTATTTAGGTGATTGTGAAAGATATTAAATCGCTTAATTTAATATATTTTTAGGGTTACTATCACCACTGATTACCTTAATTGAAGTTTACGAGTTTAGTCAATAAGTTGGTTTTGAGATTTCGGTATTTTCTTTAATTTGTTTGGATATATTCTAAGATAATTTAAAATTGAGGGTAAAAATGTTTTGTTTTATATGTAAAAACGATTTTTTATCGCCAGACGCACTAATAGTCCATTTAAATGTCTTTCATGCTCTTGGGAAAAATAGTGAATACGTTTGTTACGAAGTTGGTTGTAAGAAATATTTTTCAAATTTAGGTACTTTTAGAAGACATATGAAAAAGCATAAACAAGAAGAAATTTTCCCTATTTTGCCTAAATTGATAGGTCAGAAAAATAATATCAGTATCTCATCTCCGCCAGCTAGTCATTCTAGAAGTAATTTAATAATTGAAAATGAAAATTAAGATAGTACGATTATCCCAGTAACCCCTCCACTTTCTTTAGACTTGACGAAAGATAGGAAAACAATAATTGAATCAGCTGTGAAATTTGTAATAAATTTACATAATAATAACAATTTTAATAATAAAAATGTTAAGGATATTCAAAAATTAGTACGTAATCATATTACTGAGCCAATATCGCAACTCTTACAAAGTTTCGTCGATTTCGATGCCAACAGTACCCAAGCCAAATTTGAGTTTCAAGAAATCTTAACCCTTCTGAAAGATCCATTTAAATTAATTAATTCTAATCATAAACTCAATAAATGGTTGATGGAGAATAATTTAATGTCACCAATACAACAATTTTCTATAAATGATGAAATTAAGGTCGTTTATAATAACGGTAACACAAAATATGCTGAAAATCAAACAAAGGGCGTACTTTTACCGTTAAGATTTCAACTAAAAAATATTTTAGAAAAAACGTGTACTGCAACGCAACTTATTGAAATAAACCACAAAAAATGTATACTCGATGAAAATAATATTACAAGCTTTTTAGATGGTAAATTGTGGAATCAGAAATTAGAGAAATTTGGTGATAGAATTTGTATTCCAATTTTTCTTTACTTCGATGATTTTGAGATAAACAACCCTTTGGGATCACATTCACAATTAATAACTGGTATCTGTTTTAAATTACCAATATTAAAGAACACTTCTAAATTAGATACTATATTTTTCATTGGTTTTGTAAAATCAGATTACTTTAAAGAATTTGGAAATGATCGGTGCTTGAAACACTTGATTAAGGAGATCATTTCTCTGGAAACAGAAGGTTTAGTATTAAATTTTCCAGGGCAAACCCTTCATGTTTTTGTAATATTAGGATTAATTATGGGAGATAATTTAGGAGTGAATTGCGTGTGTGATTTCAGTAGATCTTTCTCTAGCAATCACTTTTGTCGTTTCTGCAAAATACATAAAATTGAATCACAAAGTTTATCTGAAGATAATGTTGATTTGCATCGAACAATTGTAAATTATGAGGAAGATATAAAAAATGGTGATTTTAAAAATTCTGGAATTTACAAAAATTCGTTGTTTAATGACGTATTGTCATTCCATGTTGTAAATAATTATTTTATTGACGTAATGCATGATATTTTTGAGGGTATCTGCCATTATGATTTATGTCATGTCATAAAATATTATACAGAAGAGGTTAAAATTTTTTCTTTAGACACATTAAACAACAGAAAGCAAAACTTTAATTATGGTCCTATTGATATTGGAAATATTTCCCCTCCTATTACAACAAATCATCTTAACAAATTTAAACTAAAAATGTCTGCTAGTGAAATGAAATGTTTCATTCATTACTTTACATTAATGGTTTTATTTATTTATTTATTTATTTATTTATTTATTTATTTATCATTATTGACATTTTTTTAAAACCTATTTTTATCTAAATTAATTAATTAATTAAATACATTTGTATATCTTACTAAATAACTAAATATTAATTTTTTCTTTAATGAATATGTGTAATAGTTGCATAAACTGGCCGTACTCTAGCTCTTGAAGGTCATTAAGATTACAATAGTTGTTGAAAGAATTATATAACTTCACACCATTATACCCTAGCGATCGTTGAGAAAATGATTTACCGTACCTTGGTAATCTAAAATGAGTATTCCTGGTATTATAATTATGGACTTCTCTGTTGGTAGATAGCAAACTATCTAAATATTTAGGAAGATCCCCCTTTTCGAGTAAATAGAACAGTTTTAGCACATTAAAGTGTATTCTCTGGCTAATTGATTTCCAGCTTAGTTTTTCCAGCATGTCTTTAATATGTGTTCTATTATCCGCGTTTAAAATGCTTCTCATAAATCGATTCTGTATTTTTTGCAGACGTGTTAATTGTGTTTGATTCATGATAAATAGAACAGATGAGCAATAATCTACATGGGGAGCTACGATTGATTTATAAAATATTATTTTGGTCTCCATTGGTAGCTTGTCTTTAATTCTGTTGAAAAGTCCTAATTTTTTATTCATCTTTTTGGCTAAGTAATCCAAATGCTGGTTAAAACTTAAGTGTTCATCAATGACGACACCGAGATATTTGTATTCTTTAACTCGTTCAATGATTTGGTTCGCAATTACAATATCTGAGATACCCTCGTACTTGGTTTTGATTGACAAGAACATATACTTCGTTTTCGAAATGTTCAATGACAATTTATGAAACATCAACCATCCCCGTAAATTCTCAAGATCTTCGTTTACTTTTTGTACTGCTTCTTGATGAGTTGGTGCCGAAATAGTAATTAATGTGTCGTCCGCAAACATATTAATTTGACAGTTCTTTATAACATCCACTATGTCATTTATATACAAGATAAATAACAATGGTCCAAGTGTTGAACCTTGTGGTACTCCGAGATTGTTTTCTATCAACGATGATGTAAACTTATCGACTTTTGTATATTGTTGTCTCCCTTGAAGATAATTATTGAACCATTCAAGCTCTTTTCCTTCTATACCGTACTTGCATAATTTTTGGAGTAAGATTTTCCTATCTATAGTTTCAAAAGCTCGTTTGAAATCTAAAAATACTGCTATCACTATTTTATTTTCGTCTATTTGAGTTTTCCATATGTCCAACATAAGATTTAATGCTGTTTCACAGGAATGCAATTCTCTAAAACCAGATTGTTGATCCACTAATATATTGTTATTAGCAATATGATCAACCAACTGTTTTTTAACTACTCGTTCCAGAACAGCTTCATAAATTGGGAGCATATTTATGGGGCGCAGATCTTCAGATGTGGTTGGTTTCGTGGTTTTTGGAATTGGAACAACTGTTGATATTTTCCATGAAGCCGGTACTACTCCTTCCTTTAGACTTCGATTAACTAAATCTGTAAAATATTCCGAGAATAAGTCGTTCTTCATTGCATCCAGCATGACCGTTTTGTTTATGCCATCAACTCCACATTGAGACTTTATTTTACTTATTATTTTTGATATCTCCTGGCGAGTTATTTCTTGAAAGCTGAATTTTTCAAAATTATTATCATCCTGTGAAGAATTCCAATCCCTTATCTCAGGGATATTCTGGTGAATATCTATCACGCTGGATACAAATGCTTCATTTAGCGCTTCTGCTAACTCTTGTTTATCGGTGAGTGTTTTGTTGTTAAATTGAATACACCATTGTGTCGTATGTTTAGACTTGTAGATGGATTTAAGCGTTTTCCACAGTTCCTTTGGGTTGTATTGATTTTCAATGAACTTGTTTCTGAAGTATTCAGATTGTTCCTTTCTCAACGACTGTTTATACAAATTTCTAACTTTCCTGTAACTTTCCCAAGTTTCATCTGAATTCATAATTTTCATAACACTATAACTACGAATTTTTTCTTGCTTCAGTAATTTCAAATTTTCGGAGAACCAAGGTATTGTATTTCTATTTTGACTAATTTTTGTTTCAGTTGATTCATTAACCGCCTGTTTTAGATTCAATAACAAGCCATCAGCATACTTATTTAGGTCACTCTGCGTTCTAAATTGCCGCAATCGGTGATTTAAAATGAAGTTAAGCTTATCCTCAGAGTAATTTTTCCATGATTTAATTTCTTTCATTCTGCATTCATCTAGTGACTCCGATTGTTTACTGCTTAAATTTGCACTTATCATATAATGATCGCTTATTTGTTGTTCTTTTATAACTTCTTATTAGTAAGTTAAGCTTATCCTCAGAGTAATTTTTCCATGATTTAATTTCTTTCATTCTGCATTCATCTAGTGACTCCGATTGTTTACTGCTTAAATTTGCACTTATCATATAATGATCGCTTATTTGTTGTTCTTTTATAACTTCTTATCTTATTCTTATTCTTGTTCTTTTATAATGGTTGGTGATATGATACCTGAAGATGATGAAGTTTGGGGATTCTTAATATGTCTTGTTAAAATAATAGATATTTTACTATCTCGTTCTTTTAATAATGAACTAATTTTTCTTTTACAAAAGTTAATTAAAGAACATCATTCGAAATATATTAATATATTCAATGACACCTTAAAACCAAAGCACCATATTTTAATACATTATCCTGAAATAATTCGATATTCCGTCCCACCAATGCATTATTGGTGCTTCGGGTTTGAAGGTAAACATAAAGATCCCAAAAATTTCGCCAGGTCAACTAATTCAAGACGAAATATTTGTGTAACTTTGGCCAAAAAAGCTCAAATGAAATTTGTTAATTATATTATGAATCCTCCTCAATCCGCTTGCCTTACTTCCGAAAAAGATACATTAGAAGTCGATTTCAAAGATTTGCACGATAAATTAGGAACTAGTGTAGGCGAGTTTGTTTGTTTTTCCCAAATTAAATACAATGGCACTTTATATAAAAAAGATTTTCATTTATCTATTTTTAAAGACAAATTAGAATTATATAAGATCGTTGGAATTTTTGTTAATACCAAAGATGAATTAAATATCTTAGTTTGGGTTAATCAAATATGCGTCGGTGCTTTAAATACTCATTATTTAGCGTATGAGATTAATAGCCCCGACTATACAACAAAATATTATTCTACCTATCAACGTTTTTAGTGGCCCTCCAGTAAATTTAACTAAAACTTTGAAAGGCGACCATTTACTTCGTCATAAAGAATATTTTTAAATAAAAAAGTTCCAGATCACTCCATGCGATTTCATAGTTTAGATTTTTGGGTTATCGAAAATAAATGAATTATTAAAAATAAAAAGGAAGAAAGGAGAAAGAACAAAAAATATTCCATCTATGGTCATATAATTTACCTTTTTTTTGTTGTACAGGGGTCCTATTGAAATACACTCTACTATTTTTAGTGCCATAAATACATATTAAAATTTAAAAACAATACAATTAATAATAGGAACGAACACTTCATTACTATTATTATTATTTTTATGGTTTTTAAATTTAAATATGTATGGCGCTAAAAGTGTTTCATTGTACCACTATGCCCACTATACAATAAAAAAAGGTACATTATTATATTTTATGTCCATAGATGAAATATTTTTCTTATTTCCCCTTTCTACCTTTTTATTATTTATGTTTTATTATTATGTATACTTTTTTTTGTTTAATAATACTTATTTAAAAAGAAATTAAAAAAAATTATGATTTTGAAAATATAGAACATTACATATTGGAGGGGTAGAACATCTGTGCGTTCGTGAAATAAACACATAAATATTGTAAAGAAAAAATATAATTTGTTCAATAGTATAGTTAAAATAATATCTCGTTGAAAATTCCTATTCCTTCATTCTCGAGTAAAACAACAACAAAAATTGAATTTGTTGTTGTATTTACTCGGGAATGAAAGAATAGGAATTTTCAGCGAGATATTATTTTGACTGTACATAAATGCATATTCGCTGAAAATTCTTATTCTTTCATTCTCCAGTAAATCCAACAAAAAATTAAATTTTTGTTGTTGTTTTACTGAGGAATAAAAGAATACGCATTTTCAGCGAGATATTGTTTTAACTGTACATATATTATGTGAGAATAAGAAAATATTGAATTTAAACCAACTTTTTTGTTATAGAATACAATTTATAGTTTGGTTGTATTAAATGAAGGGATATTGCTATAAATACCTAATGTTTCTTAAATATTTAAATTAGATTTGTTTATCTTCTCAGTGAGCAAGTATTATACTTTGAAAGAAAAGCTTCTACCCAAAATTATTTACTTTTAAAAGTATTTTGACATAAATTCATAGTTTAATTCAAATTTACCTGTCTTACATAAATTCAATAGTTTTAATAAAAAGTTATAATCAGTTCACTAAAAATGGATAAAGAAGCCTGTAGTAATAATACCTTATTGGATTTGGATTTACAAGAATTGAATAATAATATAGAAACAGCCGATATCACCAACCAACTTATTCATCATCCGTTACTATCAAGTTCCGCGCATCTACTTAATAATCAGCCACAATCGTACGAACCGTATCAAACTCAATGGTCTACAAATACTGCACAAACATCACAACCATTAACAACAGAACAACAAACAGGATCACAAAATGAACAGATAGAAAAAGAATCACAAAATGAGGTTTGGGAATTACTTGTTTCATGGAATATGCAAAAAATGTATCCGAAATGTGTTGGTAGGTGTGCAAGTGCAACGTTTTTATGTAATATGTAATATTGAAATTTATTCATTTTCAGAATTGGGTGTGGATATTACAGCATTAAAGCTGTTAGGTGAATACAAACAGACCTTTTTGAACCATTTTGATTTGGGAACACAAATTAAATTCACGCAAAAATATAATGATTGGATAACTCAAACCACAACAACAATCTGCTCTGAATTATCAGACATAGGAACAACTGTCAGCTCCGAAACCTCTCAGGGCACCAGCAACTACAAGTCCATAAATTTAAGAGAAATTTTAAAAGATACAACGGATGGCGAATATATTAGTAATTTTTATACGTCACACACAAAATTAAATAGCGGGCTTCGTTCAATGTTGGTTGATGTAATTGCTAATAATTTAATCAAAAACAACATTAAAATGAAGTGTTGCCTTGCAGATGAAATCGCCAATAAAATAATAGAAGTCTTTCCTAACGAAAGCAAAGTAAGAATTACAAAACTATTTTACTAGTTTTAATATTAAATTTATTATTTATTCTATTTATTATATTTTCAGGTATTATATTATTATAAAACCAAAGGGAAAGCACCTAAGGGGAAACTATACGAAAAATATTTCAATAAATTAAGGAAACTTAGAAAAGTAGGAGTTTTGCCAGCCAAACAACAGCAAGCCGAGTTAGAGGAGCCGTCCAATATTTCAAGAGGTATTTACGCACGATAACAACAATTCTAGTTCAAAAATTTACTATTTAATACATAAATTATATATTTTCTATTTGTCAGCTGTTCAAGAGGACGACTGTGAAGAAAGCATTAACGCTTTAGCAGCAAATAACTGCAGTTGGGCCGAAATAGAACATCACTGGCTTAACACTAATAAAGTACGAAGCACTTTCATTAATTCTGGGGCAACAACGGAAGACATATTTAAAAGATGGCCACAATATAGGAAGCCGTTAGGTTATAAATTGGTAAGTTTGGTAAATGTGTTTGTGAAACTGAATCTTAATAAATTATTTGATACATATTTCAAGATTGAATTGGATTTTAAGAAGATGTATCCAAACGTGCCTAGTATCATCAATTCATTCCCGGAATTTTTGGAGAAGATCATCCCCATGCTCGAGGAGAAAGTAAAAGGGACACATGACCAGAATTTGCTGTCTGTATTAAAATGCAAAGAAAATTTAAATGAAAGTAAGTCTTACACACATTTTTAAAATTTTTTAAAAACACTTGTTAAATATTTCGCAAAATTACAAAAGGTTTAAAAAATCACTCGATCGATTTCGGCTTATTAGGCCATCATCAGGAGTATCTACTAAACTGTCCAGTTTAGTAGATACTCCTGATGATGGCCTAATAAGCCGAAATCGATCGAGTGATTTTTTAAACCTTTTGTAATTTTGCGAAATATTTAACAAGTGTTTTTAAAAAATTTTAAAAATGTGTGTATTAAGTGTGTTTCGCCAAGTGCCTACGGCAGAAAGTGTAAGAAGTAGAAAGTAAGTCTATATTTATATAAATTATGTATGTTTATATAAAAATTGTAAGTTATTGTAAATACAAAACTTAGTTATCATAAATGTATAGAAATAATGTAATATTATATTTATAATAAACAGAAAGTATAGCTATTAATAAATTAATTTCTGTTTCTTTACAGACGGTCAAGCAGCCAGTTTATTTCACCTCATCCACCATATTTTGCCACCAACAGCGAGGGAGGTTCGTATTGAAAATCATAAAAAAGTGCATTTGCGATTTAGTTTACAAGATGCTCAAAAGAGCTTCATCCTTCTTGGTGCAACTACAGAGGATTTAGAGGAACAATTAACTTTTCAATTAGGGAAACAGAGGTCTATCCAACCATTGTTGCTAATTACAGGGACATTGTCTAACCCTACACAAATTGTGTTTTATTTTGACGAGATCAAATACAAAGTATTTTCGGTTCTTCGAGGAATTGAAATATTGTTCGCAATTATACATTTATTTAATTTAAAATATCCATTGCAATGCATGTCGATTTGGATGTTTATCCAAACATATTTTTTTAAAATTAAAACTAAATATGACGTGGATAATATAGCCGTCAAATATTTAATAGAAAGATTGGAAAAGTAGTGTTAGTAATTATTATGATTTATTAAATAAATAAAATGAATTAATTTTTTTATGTTATGAATAAAGAAAATGAATTATAATAAATGTTACGAATATTTTATAGTAATAGGGTTAAATATAATAAATATGTATTTAAAATAAATAAATATCTAAAACTGAAGAATTTTGTTTTATATGTACATTTTACACATTAGAAACCATTTGCCTTTTCGATTTTAGGCCTTTCGCTTTGTTATTTAATGCTGAACCAGGAAATATGTAAACACTTAAGTTTTCGTTGCCATTATCTATAATATATATATATATATATATATATATATATATATATATATATATATATATATATATATATATATATATATATATATATATATATATATATATATATATCATATATATATATATATATATATATATATTATATATCTATATATATATATATATAATATATATATATATATATATATATATATATATATATATATATATATATATATATATATATATATATATATACATATATAATATATATATAATATATTGCAAGTCAATGGTCAACATAATAAAATATTTGTTATTTTTACAAAAATGTCAAACAGACGAATTTTTTTTTGAGAATATTACAAAACTTATTTGTACATTTAATCAAAACCTGTTTGGAAATTATCAAAGTTTTTGTAATAATCACAACATATACTGTTAATTTAATAACTTCCGATGTCAATTTTGTTTGTTTTATTCTGTATATTTTACAAAAATTTTAGTAAATTTACAAAAGTATTTAAACTTTCTATAAATATAATTTTAAATCTTACAAAGGTTTTATTATATTATTTTCAAAACCGTTTTGTTATTCTTTCAATTCATTTTATAAGATTTACAGAATTTTTTGTTAAATTGTAAATTTTACAAAACATTTTGTGTGCTCTATATTTATAGAAATTTTGTAAAATATATCTGGAATTTTGTTATTCCAACCTACATTTTTTTTTGAGTGCATAACCTATATTATTTATTATTATTTATGCCCAAAAAATGCCGATCTCAATTAATGATTTACTTATTCTATAAAATCGTCGTCAAATAGGAGCTTGCTTACAGTTTGCTTTACCGTTTTAAATTTTGGGTCGACTGCAATTATTTTCATGTAGTTTAAATTCAAAATCAGGCAAAGATAGGAATCTCTGAACGAGCACCATCGAATATCGCAAGGTAGCTTGACTCTTGTTTCACCTTTTTCCATAAGATATCTCTCAAAATCCGGTTGTTTAAACTCTTTTAAAATAGTTACCAAGTAACTTTACTCGTAATAATTTTATTTAAAAAATCTTTAGCGAGTAAATTTCTGGAATGACTATTACAAGTGATATGCCAGATATGCGCGTTGTCTTTCGCCAATTTCAACATTACACTCCCATTGTCTGAGACCACAGCAAAAAAGTCTGTAAAATATTATTTTTTTGGCGATATCAATTGAATCTAAGACCGTTTCTGAGATCTTAGAGGCGGTTCCTGACTTCTCTCCTGTTAGATCTCTAGCATGAAGATAAGCACACTCGCCGTTGGCGTTGTGAATGATTGTAGCGTATTTGAACAATTTCGCCATTCATCGACTACTAACTTTGGACCAATATCTGATTTCAAATATCTGACAAAAAACCCTAATCTAAGGTGGAACAGCATAATGTCGAACGCTGATAGGTTAATCAGTACAAAGTATGCGGACTCTGAATACCAGGCACCCTCCAGTTTTATTTTGCCTTCCTGTAGTAAAGCTGTGTGATCTACAGGCAACTTTTCATCCCCAGCAACTCGTAGGAGTAAAATCAAAACGGAAGTCGGGGCAGGGCTAGGATTATACGGGAGTAGGACTGCCCTCTCTAAGTCTCTGGAAACCAATACTACCATCTTGCTAGTAGAAGTACTTCCTACAGTAAACATCTAGGACGGAGAGCAATGAGCCCAAATAGTTTGTGTCACGTAGGCGCAGTGCGAGGTGGCTAAACGTCCACATGGCCCTACAACAATAATAATAATATATGTACATAATTAACTTCTTTACAGTGGAGCTCAGTTATTGGTGTTGGTTCTTCAATTTCCACCAATAATCCACGCAGCCACATAATTTCACATGTAGCTAATTACAGTAAGACATATTCAGCTTCGGTGGACGACAAAGAAACACAAGTCTGCTTACGTGTCATCCAAGTCACAGTTGCGCCAAACACTTTTATCACATTGCCCGAAACCGATTTTCTATCATTGATATAGTCGGCCTAATCAGCCTCCGCATATCCAGTCAACACGGCCGAATTCTCATCGTTCCGATATTCCAGTTTCAGGTCAATTGCTCCTCTGATGTATCGTAGTATTTTTTGCGACTGAGTCTGGACGAGTCGCATAAGCCGCGTAGAGATCATTGGGATCTTACCCTCTGGCTTTCCTGAGGTTGCCCTCACTGGAGAGCAGCTTAAAGCTGTCCAGGAGGGAATCTTGGATAAGGTGCTGGAGCAGGAAGCCAAGGAGCTTAAACCCAAGTTCCTTGGCAGTCAGCTTCGGCTTGGTTGGCTGGTAGTGACCTGTGCCGACCGGGACACTGTACAGTGGCTCAGGGAGACCATAGGCACTATTAAGCCATGGGATGGTGCAGAGCTGAATGTAGATGAGGCGGGAAACCTGCCTCGAGCTAGGATCGTGTTTGGTACCTTCCCAAACAGTGCCGAACTGCCCACGGATAAGCTTCTGGGTTTTATCAGAAGCCAAAACGAGGGCATGCAGGCGATCAACTGGAGAGTGGTAAGGAGAGAGGCGAAAGGCACTTCAGCTTTTTGCACGTTCTCCATGGACCACTCTTCGGTTGAGAAGATCAAACAAATTGATTTCAAAATCAATTTTAAGTTTGGGATTGTCCAACTGCACCCCAAGGGGGGCCAGGGTGGTGGAAAGTCAGATTCCAGGGGCGGGCCCCAAGTGGTCAAGCCTGTGGAGGATATCGTGGCTGCACCTGTGAAGGCGATCGTGGCCGCACCTGTGGCGGCTAGCGGGGCCACACCTGTGGTTAAAACCACTGGTGTGGCGGCCCTTTCCAGGAGACAGGCGAGGAGAAGGAGAGAAAGAGAGAGGAAGGCGTCAGCGGTTGTACGGGGAATGGCACCGCGAGGGGTCACCTCGCGAAACCACTGGTGAAGCCTGGTGGCTCTCAGTCAGCTGTGGACAGCAGCAGTAAGATGGAGGACACGGATTCGCCATCTGGCAATGGCAGTGCGAGCAAATAGGCTAATCCAGGCCTTCAGCAGACGTCGCTGCAGTGATGGCACACATAACCTGCCTACAGATAAACCTGCATCATGCAAAGGCGTCTTCGGACGTCCTTTGTCGTAGGTTTATCTGCCAGAAAATTGGCATGGCTCTAATACAGGAGCCATGGGTAATAGGTAACCAAATTAAAGGTATACCAAAACAAATGGGTAAGTTGATTTATTGTAACGGAACTGAGAGTCCAAGGGCGGCCATTTTGGCCAGCTCGCAAATTAATTTTATTCCCATTTCAAAGTTCATCTCCAGGGACTTAGTGGCGGTAATGGTGGAGGTTCTGGGTGAAAGAGGGAAACAGGAGGCTATAATGGCCTCCGCCTACTTTCCTGGAGACTCGGAAATGATACCTCCTCTCGAAGTTAGGCGGCTCATAGCTCATTGCCAGCACAATGGGCTGGCTTACCTAATAGGATGCGATGCAAATGCGCACCACACGGTGTGGGGCAGCACGAACATCAATAATAGGGGTGAGTACCTTTTTGAGTATATAATTACTAACAATGTAGATATTGTCAATAGGGGAAGGAAACCTACTTTCATAAATGCGATTAGGCAGGAGGTCCTAGATTTGACCCTCGCTAGTCCGCATTTTAGTCATTTTGTTAAAAATTGGCATGTGTCTGAAGAGGCCTCCTTATCGGATCACTTGCACATCAGATTCGATTTGGCGGCCGAGGCCATGCAGCGGCAGGAGATTAGAATTCCAAAACTGACCGATTGGGACTCTTATAGAGTTTCACTCGAATCAGAAATGCCCTCGATAATGGGGCACATAGAGTCAGAGGGCTTGGAATTCTGTTCAAACCAGCTGCATAATTCTATACACTCGGCTTACGAAAACAGCTGCCCAGTTAAGCGAAGAGAGTCCATTAAGTTGCCCCTTGGTGGAACGGGGCGCTGAGTAAGCTGAGGAAAAAATCTAGAAGGTTATTCAATAAGGCTAAACGCACCGGGGAATGGGGCGAGTATAGGATGGCCTTAACGGAATATAATCTGGAATTAAGAAGATCCAAAAGGGCTACCTGGAGAAATTTCTGTGAGGGAATCATTGAATTACCCTCTGCAGCTCGTCTCCAGAAAGTCCTTTCTAGGGATCACTCAAATGGTTTGGTGCTTCTTCAGAAGCAAAACGGGAAGTTCACTGAAAACCGGAAGGAAACCCTGGAGTTACTATTAGGTACCCACTTTCCCGACTCAATAGTGGTAGGTACCCAGGAGGACCCGCATGACCCTTCAAGTGAGGTAGCCTATTCACCCCACAGTAGGATCTGGAGCCTCTCTGGAAAAATGTTCACACACAGCAAGGTGAGATGGGCTATTGGCTCTTTCAAACCGTTCAAATCTGCTGGAGGGGATGGTATCTTTCCGGCTTTACTTCAAAAAGGTATTGAGGAAATACTCCCCAGCATGGTCCAGTTGTTTCGAGCAAGTTATGCTTTTAACTATATTCCGAAACTATGGAGGAAAGTAAATGTGGACTTTATACCAAAGGGAGGGGGTCGACTGGACACCCAGCCCAAGGCTTATCGGCCAATTAGCCTCACATCGTTTCTATTAAAGACGATGGAAAAAATCCTGGATAATCAAATAAGAAATGAAATCCTTGTAAATAACCCACTGCATCGGAACCAGTTTGCTTATCAAGCTGGCAAATCCACTGTGATGGCTCTTAGTGGTCTAGTCACGAAGATTGAAAGAGCGGTGGCTCTTAAGGAAATTGCCCTGTGTGTCTTTGTGGACATTGAGGGCGCTTTTGACAATACCTCCTATGGTTCAATAGAGAGGGCAGCTATGGAGAAGGGGGTTCCGCCGTCTACAACTAGGTGGATCCGCTCCATGCTGAAATATCGCGATATTACAGCCACATTAGGTGGCGAGTCAGTAACCATCAGGGCCGTAAAGGGCTGTCCCCAAGGAGGTGTACTATCTCCTCTTTTATGGTCATTGGTTAATGATAGACTGCTGATCATCCTGAATAGCCATGGGTTTGATGTCCAGGGCTATGCGGATGACGTGGCTATCGTGATTAGAGGCAGGTTTGATGAGATCATCTCTGATCTCATGCAAAATGCACTCAACTTGATATGGCAGTGGTGTGACAAGGAAGGACTTAGTGTCAATCCAAACAAAACTGTCATTGTCCCTTTTACGAGGAGGAGAAAGCTCTCGCTTGTAGCTCCCTCGTTAAACGGTACTATTGTTGCCTTTTCCAAAGAGGTTAAATATATAGGGGTTATCCTGGATCATAAACTGAACTGGGAACAACATATACAAAAAATTCAAAATAGAGCCACAAAGGCTTTTTGGGCCTGTCAGAGACTCTATGGACGTATTTGGGGACTACAACCAAAAATGATCTACTGGTCATTTCTAACAATTATTAGGCCTATGATCACTTACGCATCGCTAGTGTGGTGGCCTAAAACTCAACAAAGGACAGCGCAAACTTTATTGAATAAGGTTCAGCGTATGGCCTGCATTGGGGTTACGCGCTCAATGAAAACATGTCCGAACGCAGCAATGGAGACACTCCTAGGACTAACTCCATTGCATCTGCATGTAAAAAAGGATACTGCTACTATGGCCCTTAAGATGCAGGCGGAGGGTAACATCAAACCAGGCAATATGGTGGGCCATCTGGAGATCCTTAAGGAGTTTCAGACAGACCCCACTATAGGAATGCCTTCCGACTGTATGCCAGCCAAACTGGATTTCCACAAACCATTTTGTGTTAGATTACCTAACCGGGAGGAGTGAAGTACAGGGGGACCATCCTTTGAGCGAGGGTCATTGGTGTGGTTTACAGATGGATCAAAAACGGAAGATGGGGCGGGGGTAGGAATACATGGGAGTGGAGTATCACTCTCGAAGTCCTTGGGTACCAATGCAACCGTCTTTCAAGCAGGAGTGCATGCTATAGAACTTTGTGCTAGGATAGGCATTTCTAAAGACCTAAACGACGCAAAGGTTTATATAGTATCAGACAGCCAATCGGCCTTAAAGGCTCTTAGGTCTTTTACCATTGAGTCAAGGCTGGTATGGGATTGTCTGAAGGTTATTAAATTGCTGGCAAGCTCAAATAAGGTAACACTTGTTTGGGTGCCAGGCCACACTGGAATTGTGGGAAACGAGGCAGCTGATGTCCTCGCCCGCGAGGGATCTGCCTTTCCATTAATTGGACCAGAGCCCTTCTGCGGCGTCTCTAAGGGGCACCATAGGGCAGCAGTTAAACGCTGGGAGGATGTGCAAAAGTTCTCTTACTGGCGCGGAATTCCAGGTTTGCGACAGGCGAAGGAATTTATTTCACCTTCGTCGGCCAGGGCCAAGGAATGTCTCGTACTTAGGAAACCTGAGTTGAGGCTGCTTACCGGCTTCCTCACAGGTCACATCCCCTTAAGGTATCACCTAAAGAAAATGGGCCTAAGTTCGACGGACAGATGTCGCTTCTGTGACATGGAAGCGGAATCAGCGGAACATGTTCTGTGCCATTGCCCAGCCATTTTCTGCAAAAGGTTACAACACCTAGGAGGGAGAGTAATGAGCCCGGATGGTATGCACCATATACCGGCCAGCAGTATTGTCAGGTTCATTAAGAGCCTGAATATTGACTGGACGGCTCATTAAGTAGGGTCCATGCACAAAAGATCTTTTAGGTCGCAGTGCGGGGTGGCTTGAACGCCCACATGGCCCTCAACTAATAATAATAATAATAATAATTGTCCGCTGAAGATATTGAAGAATTTTTCAATGCCGTTTACTTTAGTAAGGCCAACTCATACTCTAAAATCGATTTCGACAACGGCTCTCCAATAACTCCATATAATTATCAGAAATTCACTGGGATTTCACAAAAAAATTTCGATTGCCTTCATGCTTTTGTAAAGCCACACATCAGAAATAGTTGCAACAGATTTACGAGAAATGCGTTAGGAATATTCCTAGTAAACTTGTCACAGGAATTTTTGGCATATTTATTCAATGTATGTAGATGGTCAAGCAAGAGTGTCTGCAATCTTTGAATCTGTTCGAAAAGCTTTGGATGAGCATTTTGTCCATTTTCATTTAGGTTATAATCATCTATCACGAGAAGATGCAATGAAACATCAAACTAAAATGGCTCATAAACTTCTGGGTGCAGATGAAAATTCTATTGTAGTTATCATTGATGGTACTTATCTATATGTTCAAAAGTCATGTGATCAGGAGTTACAATTATTGACGTATTCCAATCATACATACAGAAACTTATTGAAGCCCATGATTTTGGTTTTCCCTGACGGATACATTCTTGAGGTTGAAGGTTTGTTTTTTGCAAACAACGACAATAGCGATTCAAAAATTTTAGAATACATGATTTCTACCCCTTATGGATTTACAAAATATTTCTTAGAGAATGATGTTTTACTTCTCGATCGTGGATTCAGAGATGTCATAGAAAAGTTGAAATTGCTAAAACTTAATCCAATAATGCCTCATTTACTAACCAAGGGACAAAAGCAGTTTTGCACAAAAGATGCTAATGAGTCCAGAGCTGTGACTATGAATCGATGGATAGTGGAAAGTGTGAACAGCAGAATCAAAAAATACAAGTTCTTTGCTTCAACTATTGAAGTCACTTATTTCCCCAAGCTGTCATCTTTAACTAAAATTCTTTGTGCCTTACTGAATGCATACAGTCCTCCTATGTTTATAGAAAACGAAAATCATGCACGTTATGCAGAGAAGGCAATTAGCAAAATGAATGATGACAATTCTCTTCAAAAGAAGATTGAAGAGCTAGGCCTTGAAAACAAACGAATTTGTTGGGAGGAGGCTACTAATCAGATTCAAGACTTTCCATGTTTATCAGAAGAAGAAATTAAAAACGTCACTTTAGGTATGTATCAGTTAGACCAAGGAAAAAGATATACTTATGAGCACATGAAGCCAGATTCTAGTTACAAGATCTTTATACATAACGAAATGAAGAATTTGATAAGATGTAAAATTGAAAGTCGTTTTTCGTCAACTCGTATTCATCAGTTATGGTTAGAATTCATTCCTAATGGTAGTGGAGCCGAATCAATATTAGGATATTATTGTAAGTGCAAAACTGGGAGCAGAGTTGTCGGTACATGCAGTCATATAACTTCAGTGATATGGTATTTGGGCTACGCAAGACACAACCCAAATGTATTATCAAAGCACCGCAAAGGTCTAGCAGATAATATTATAAATGCTATGAATTCTGGCTGTCAAATCTCAGACTCCGATTCAGATTGAGTCTCTACATAACTTGTTCTAAAGTTACAATAGTTTAGTAAGGAATGTTTCTATGGATAAGTTTGTTTTGCTCCTTCCAAAATAATGTGATTTGTTTTATGCTGCTTAATTTGGAATAACGTTATTTCTGCGCTTATCCAAAAATTTTCCGGTTAAATAAAAACGATAATAAATGAAATACCAGTTGAATACAATTTTTAGATTTTTTATTAATAATGATCGCACTTCTGTTTCGCTTGCTAGTGTGCAAATTAATTATACAGTCCCGTACTAAATGATAGCCGCACTCCTAATTTAAGATTTATTTCATTTCAAATAAATTCTTTTAAAATTCTTCCTTTGCAAAAATAATACTTTTCACTTTACCAATGCGTGCTACAAATAGAAGTCATTATTCTCTGCGGCGTCATGGAAAATTTATGGGTAACCCTTATTTAGTATGGTAATAAAAGATGGCCGCACACAATATTTTATTGTTTTTAATAGGAAATAAATATAAAAAGCACAGTTATAAAAATGATTTTTTATTCCAATTAATATTTTGTATTTCGGCCATTGTTTTTAATTATTTCGAAAATTCGATTTGGCATACTTTTGTACAAGTTTTGGCATATTAATTTGAAATATTAGCCCATTCGCGTTGTACTGATGACTTTAGTTCATGAACGCTGCTGTATTGTGTTCCTTCAGCATACACAACTCTGCTGAGTACACCCCATATGTTTTCGATGCTGTTAATGTCGAGTGACCTTGCTGGCTGTTTCAAAACTGGTATCTGAGCCTCCAGAAACCAATAATTTACTATCCCGGCGGTGTGTACGGCGGCATTATCCTGCTGGAAAATAAAGTTTGGGCCGCCATTTTGTGCATTAACAACTGGTAATGTTTCGGGATAGCATGGATTTATACCGGTTGTTGTTAAGACGACCGGACATAAACTTCATATCCATTCTTCCTCCATAGCCAATTGCACCCCAAACAATCAGAGAACCTCCACCTCGTTGACGCCTCGATAGCACAAGAAGTTCTTTTCAAAGGTCGTGAAAATAGTATTGCCATTAATCAGGGCTATCAATATTCAATTTTTTTCGTCACTAAAAATAACGCGCTGCCACTTTTTCTTCCACGACATATGTATGTTCCTTCGCGAAACTCAATCTGGCATCTTTATGATTTGATAACAGTTGTGGTTTTCTTTGTAATTTTTTGATTTGTATATTATCTGACTCTCTTAATACTTTCCTCACATTACAAATCTTTGTATTATCACAAGCTTTTAACGCAATTTGTTGCACGGTGCCAATAAAATTAGAGACGTTTCGTAAAATAAACCGTTTTTCTCTATCAATAAGTTAATTTAGCACTACCTTCTCACTCCAACTAATATTTTCTGCTATTAAACGGTTATTCATATTACTTTTCTTAATAACGTCAATTTATCCTTTTTCAAACTCGTTCAAACTACCTTTTCCACCCATATTTAAAAAAATAACAAAAATCGGAATAATATTTAACACAATAATATTTTAAGACACAAGAATATATTTGTACACTATCAAGCTCGGGTAAATCCTGACACAGTGTTCAAAAGAATTTGAAAGTATACCTGCGGCTATCTTTTATTACCATACTAAATGACGATTCTCCAATTGTCCATGATCCCGCAGAAAATAATGATTTGTATTTGTAGCACGCATTGGTAAAGTGAAGAGTATTATTTTTGAATATAGCAACAATTTTAAATGAATTTATTTGAAATGAAATAAATCTTAAATTAGAGGTGCGGCTATCATTTAGTACAGTACTGTACGTCACTTTAATGTGCAAATTAATTATAATTCGCATAATTAGGCTAACATACACCATAATTACTGTTTGGAATATTTTTTTATTCAAAACAAAGCAATTTATTGAATTTAGAAAAATATAAAAATTATAAAAATGACAATAGCATAAAACTGCTGTAACACCCTGTAAACAAGTGGGAGGGAGTTGCGAAATATTTTTGCAATTATAAAACAATATACTAAAGAACGACCAATCCTAAAAAGTCGCAAAAAATATTTAGAAATATCGAAAAATGATGTATATTCAATTATGTAATATTTGCATTCAAAACCGGAAGTGCGTCACTGTAGTGTGCAAATTAATTATAATTCGCATAATTAGGCTAACATACACCATAATTACTGTTTGGAATATTTTTTTATTCAAAACAAAGCAATTTATTGAATTTAGAAAAATATAAAAATTATAAAAATGACAATAGCATAAAACTGCTGTAACACCCTGTAAACAAGTGGGAGGGAGTTGCGAAATATTTTTGCAATTATAAAACAATATACTAAAGAACGACCAATCCTAAAAAGTCGCAAAAAATATTTAGAAATATCGAAAAATGATGTATATTCAATTATGTAATATTTGCATTCAAAACCGGAAGTGCGTCACTGTAGTGTGCAAATTAATTATAATTCGCATAATTAGGCTAACATACACCATAATTACTGTTTGGAATATTTTTTTATTCAAAACAAAGCAATTTATTGAATTTAGAAAAATATAAAAATTATAAAAATGACAATAGCATAAAACTGCTGTAACACCCTGTAAACAAGTGGGAGGGAGTTGCGAAATATTTTTGCAATTATAAAACAATATACTAAAGAACGACCAATCCTAAAAAGTCGCAAAAAATATTTAGAAATATCGAAAAATGATGTATATTCAATTATGTAATATTTGCATTCAAAACCGGAAGTGCGTCACTGTAGTGTGCAAATTAATTATAATTCGCATAATTAGGCTAACATACACCATAATTACTGTTTGGAATATTTTTTTATTCAAAACAAAGCAATTTATTGAATTTAGAAAAATATAAAAATTATAAAAATGACAATAGCATAAAACTGCTGTAACACCCTGTAAACAAGTGGGAGGGAGTTGCGAAATATTTTTGCAATTATAAAACAATATACTAAAGAACGACCAATCCTAAAAAGTCGCAAAAAATATTTAGAAATATCGAAAAATGATGTATATTCAATTATGTAATATTTGCATTCAAAACCGGAAGTGCGTCACTGTAGTGTGCAAATTAATTATAATTCGCATAATTAGGCTAACATACACCATAATTACTGTTTGGAATATTTTTTTATTCAAAACAAAGCAATTTATTGAATTTAGAAAAATATAAAAATTATAAAAATGACAATAGCATAAAACTGCTGTAACACCCTGTAAACAAGTGGGAGGGAGTTGCGAAATATTTTTGCAATTATAAAACAATATACTAAAGAACGACCAATCCTAAAAAGTCGCAAAAAATATTTAGAAATATCGAAAAATGATGTATATTCAATTATGTAATATTTGCATTCAAAACCGGAAGTGCGTCACTGTAGTGTGCAAATTAATTATAATTCGCATAATTAGGCTAACATACACCATAATTACTGTTTGGAATATTTTTTTATTCAAAACAAAGCAATTTATTGAATTTAGAAAAATATAAAAATTATAAAAATGACAATAGCATAAAACTGCTGTAACACCCTGTAAACAAGTGGGAGGGAGTTGCGAAATATTTTTGCAATTATAAAACAATATACTAAAGAACGACCAATCCTAAAAAGTCGCAAAAAATATTTAGAAATATCGAAAAATGATGTATATTCAATTATGTAATATTTGCATTCAAAACCGGAAGTGCGTCACTGTAGTGTGCAAATTAATTATAATTCGCATAATTAGGCTAACATACACCATAATTACTGTTTGGAATATTTTTTTATTCAAAACAAAGCAATTTATTGAATTTAGAAAAATATAAAAATTATAAAAATGACAATAGCATAAAACTGCTGTAACACCCTGTAAACAAGTGGGAGGGAGTTGCGAAATATTTTTGCAATTATAAAACAATATACTAAAGAACGACCAATCCTAAAAAGTCGCAAAAAATATTTAGAAATATCGAAAAATGATGTATATTCAATTATGTAATATTTGCATTCAAAACCGGAAGTGCGTCACTGTAGTGTGCAAATTAATTATAATTCGCATAATTAGGCTAACATACACCATAATTACTGTTTGGAATATTTTTTTATTCAAAACAAAGCAATTTATTGAATTTAGAAAAATATAAAAATTATAAAAATGACAATAGCATAAAACTGCTGTAACACCCTGTAAACAAGTGGGAGGGAGTTGCGAAATATTTTTGCAATTATAAAACAATATACTAAAGAACGACCAATCCTAAAAAGTCGCAAAAAATATTTAGAAATATCGAAAAATGATGTATATTCAATTATGTAATATTTGCATTCAAAACCGGAAGTGCGTCACTGTAGTGTGCAAATTAATTATAATTCGCATAATTAGGCTAACATACACCATAATTACTGTTTGGAATATTTTTTTATTCAAAACAAAGCAATTTATTGAATTTAGAAAAATATAAAAATTATAAAAATGACAATAGCATAAAACTGCTGTAACACCCTGTAAACAAGTGGGAGGGAGTTGCGAAATATTTTTGCAATTATAAAACAATATACTAAAGAACGACCAATCCTAAAAAGTCGCAAAAAATATTTAGAAATATCGAAAAATGATGTATATTCAATTATGTAATATTTGCATTCAAAACCGGAAGTGCGTCACTGTAGTGTGCAAATTAATTATAATTCGCATAATTAGGCTAACATACACCATAATTACTGTTTGGAATATTTTTTTATTCAAAACAAAGCAATTTATTGAATTTAGAAAAATATAAAAATTATAAAAATGACAATAGCATAAAACTGCTGTAACACCCTGTAAACAAGTGGGAGGGAGTTGCGAAATATTTTTGCAATTATAAAACAATATACTAAAGAACCACCAATCCTAAAAAGTCGCAAAAAATATTTAGAAATATCGAAAAATGATGTATATTCAATTATGTAATATTTGCATTCAAAACCGGAAGTGCGTCACTGTAGTGTGCAAATTAATTATAATTCGCATAATTAGGCTAACATACACCATAATTACTGTTTGGAATATTTTTTTATTCAAAACAAAGCAATTTATTGAATTTAGAAAAATATAAAAATTATAAAAATGACAATAGCATAAAACTGCTGTAACACCCTGTAAACAAGTGGGAGGGAGTTGCGAAATATTTTTGCAATTATAAAACAATATACTAAAGAACGACCAATCCTAAAAAGTCGCAAAAAATATTTAGAAATATCGAAAAATGATGTATATTCAATTATGTAATATTTGCATTCAAAACCGGAAGTGCGTCACTGTAGTGTGCAAATTAATTATAATTCGCATAATTAGGCTAACATACACCATAATTACTGTTTGGAATATTTTTTTATTCAAAACAAAGCAATTTATTGAATTTAGAAAAATATAAAAATTATAAAAATGACAATAGCATAAAACTGCTGTAACACCCTGTAAACAAGTGGGAGGGAGTTGCGAAATATTTTTGCAATTATAAAACAATATACTAAAGAACGACCAATCCTAAAAAGTCGCAAAAAATATTTAGAAATATCGAAAAATGATGTATATTCAATTATGTAATATTTGCATTCAAAACCGGAAGTGCGTCACTGTAGTGTGCAAATTAATTATAATTCGCATAATTAGGCTAACATACACCATAATTACTGTTTGGAATATTTTTTTATTCAAAACAAAGCAATTTATTGAATTTAGAAAAATATAAAAATTATAAAAATGACAATAGCATAAAACTGCTGTAACACCCTGTAAACAAGTGGGAGGGAGTTGCGAAATATTTTTGCAATTATAAAACAATATACTAAAGAACCACCAATCCTAAAAAGTCGCAAAAAATATTTAGAAATATCGAAAAATGATGTATTCCATTTCGTGCAACTGGGCCCAAGCTTATCTATGGGGAAAATAGAAAACACGTTGTTTTGGGCCCAATTTACTATGCTTATCCTATAGGGTCCTTTCATGAAAGGAGC
>CAUVYM010000495.1:0-2500 GCA_963556165.1 Tipula helvola
AATAATTTTTTATTAGATTTATTAACACATTTAATAAATTCATGTGGTTAATTATAAGCAAATTTACTTTAACATGAAAATCACAAAGCGAGAACAAAAATTTGGATTACAAAAAAAAAAAAAAATTTATTTTTTATGATAAAAATAATTTTTTATTAGATTTATTAACACATTTAATAAATTCATGTGGTTAATTATAAGCAAATCGATAAATAAATAATGAATTTTGAATTTTTGAAAAAAAAAAAATCCGATGGTTTCATTTTTTATGTTGTGCTCTTTACTTTAACATGAAAATCACAAAGCGAGAACAAAAATTTGGATTATAAAAAAAAAAATTTTTATTTTTTATGATAAAAATAATTATGTATTAGATTTATTAACACATTTAATAAATTCATGTGGTTAATTATAAGCAAATCGATAAATAAATAATGAATTTTGAATTTTTGAAAAAAAAAAAAAAATCCGATGGTTTCATTTTTTATGTTGTGCTCTTTACTTTAACATGAAAATCACAAAGCGAGAACAAAAATTTGGATTATAAAAAAAAAAAAAATTTATTTTTTTATGATAAAAATAATTATGTATTAGATTTATTAACACATTTAATAAATTCATGTGGTTAATTATAAGCAAATTTACTTTAACATGAAAATCACAAAGCGAGAACAAAAATTTGGATTACAAAAAAAAAAAAAAATTTATTTTTTATGATAAAAATAATTTTTTATTAGATTTATTAACACATTTAATAAATTCATGTGGTTAATTATAAGCAAATTACGTTGATAAATGATAAAAATAATTTTTTATTAGATTTATTAACACATTTAATAAATTCATGTGGTTAATTATAAGCAAATCGATAAATAAATAATGAATTTTGAATTTTTGAAAAAAAAAAAAAAATCCGATGGTTTCATTTTTTATGTTGTGCTCTTTACTTTAACATGAAAATCACAAAGCGAGAACAAAAATTTGGATTATAAAAAAAAAAAAATTTATTTTTTATGATAAAAATAATTATGTATTAGATTTATTAACACATTTAATAAATTCATGTGGTTAATTATAAGCAAATTTACTTTAACATGAAAATCACAAAGCGAGAACAAAAATTTGGATTACAAAAAAAAAAAAAAATTTATTTTTTATGATAAAAATAATTTTTTATTAGATTTATTAACACATTTAATAAATTCATGTGGTTAATTATAAGCAAATCGATAAATAAATAATGAATTTTGAATTTTTGAAAAAAAAAAAATCCGATGGTTTCATTTTTTATGTTGTGCTCTTTACTTTAACATGAAAATCACAAAGCGAGAACAAAAATTTGGATTATAAAAAAAAAAAATTTTATTTTTTATGATAAAAATAATTATGTATTAGATTTATTAACACATTTAATAAATTCATGTGGTTAATTATAAGCAAATCGATAAATAAATAATGAATTTTGAATTTTTGAAAAAAAAAAAAATCCGATGGTTTCATTTTTTATGTTGTGCTCTTTACTTTAACATGAAAATCACAAAGCGAGAACAAAAATTTGGATTATAAAAAAAAAAAAATTATTTTTTATGATAAAAATAATTATGTATTAGATTTATTAACACATTTAATAAATTCATGTGGTTAATTATAAGCAAATCGATAATAAATAATGAATTTTGAATTTTTCAAAAAAAAAAAAAAATCCGATGGATTCATTTTTTATGTTAAGAGATCATTTATGAATATAAAGCCAAATTGTAAACGACATAGTTACGGGTGGAGTAGTGTGAATAGGGAATATCAGCCATCATACTGATACCTAAAACATGCTTTAATCATAGATTGGTCGTATAAATAATAATAATGTTAAATGTAATATACGATCTTATTATGTTCACATATAAGTCAAAGTTGTATATAAAATGTAACATGTTTGAAATGAAACAAAAGATATTGACATACATAATTGCGACCTAACATAATATTCCTGTAGTCAACGACCATACCATGTTTACGTACCGGTTCTCGTCCGATCACCGAAGTCAAACAACATTGGGCATAGTTAGTACTTAGATGGTTGACTGCTTGGGAACACTATGTGTTGTTGGTATTTTTTCCATTTAAATCCGATGGTTTCATTTTTTATGTTGTGCTCTTTACTTTAACATGAAAATCACAAAGCGAGAACAAAAATTTGGATTATAAAAAAAAAAATGTTTTTTATTTTTTATGATAAAAATAATTTTGTATTAGATTTATTAACACATTTAATTTTTATCTATTTTATAATATATTTATCTATAAATAATGAATTTTGAATTTTTCAAAAAAAAAAAAAATCCGATGGTTTCATTTTTTATGTTGTGCTCTTTACTTTAACATGAAAATCACAAAGCGAGAACAAAAATTTGGATTATAAAAAAAAAAAATTTTTTATTTTTTATGATAAAAATAATTATGTATTAGATTTATTAACACATTTAATAAATTCATGTGGTTA
>CAUVYM010000495.1:12500-17500 GCA_963556165.1 Tipula helvola
TTTTTTTTTTTAATTTTTTTTTTTT
This sequence comes from Tipula helvola, assembly GCA_963556165.1. Classification (NCBI taxonomy): domain Eukaryota; kingdom Metazoa; phylum Arthropoda; class Insecta; order Diptera; family Tipulidae; genus Tipula; species Tipula helvola. The sequence continues at coordinate 12,526 of CAUVYM010000495.1, forward strand.
TTAATAGAATAGGAAATTTTTTTTTTTTTTTTTTTTTTTTTAATTTTTTTTTTTTTTTTTAATTAGAATAGGAAATTTTTTTTTTTTTTTTTTTTTTTTTTTTAATTTGTTTTTTTTTTTTAAATAGAAGAAGAATTTTTTTAAATAAAAGGAAATTTTTTTTTTTTTTTTTTTTTTAATTTTTTTTTTTTTTAATGGATTTTTTTTTTTTTAAATAGAATAGGAAATTTTCTTTTTTTTTTTTTTTTTTTTTTTTTTTTTTTTTTTTTTTTGTTAATTAGAATAGGAAATTTTTTTTTTTTTAATTTTTTTTTTTTTTTTTTTTTAAATAGAATAGGAAATTTTTTTTTTTTTTTTTTTTAATTTTTTTTTTTTTTTTTTTTTTAAATATAATAGGAAAATAGGAAATTTTTTTTTTTTTTTTTTTAATTTTTTTTTTTTTTTTTTAAATAGAATAGGAAATTTTTTTTTTTTTTTTTTTTGTTTTTTTTTTGTTAAATAAAATAGGATTTTTTTTTTTTTTTTTTTTTTTTTTGTTCGTACTTACAACGTGGTTCGTACTTGCAACGTGGTTCGTACTTGCAACGTGGTTCGTACTTGCAACTTGGATTTTTTTTTTTTTTTTTTTTTTTTTTTTTTTTTTTTTTTTTTAAATAGAATAGGAATTTTTTTTTTTTTTTTTTTTTTTTTTTTAAATACAGTAAAGGCTCGATTTGTGCAACACATTAAAAACCGACCTGAGTGCAATTTTCGAACATGCTGCAATTATCGAACATTTCATTCAATCATTCGTTTTAACTTACCTATTCATAGAAACAATCATTTGATGATGTAATAAGAAATTTACGTTTATACCTGAAATTAGGTTGTCGATATTCTCAAACAATACGCATAAATGCAAATGAAAAAATAAAATTTATTACCTTACATATACAAAATGTAACTAACAATTCAATATAATTAATGTAAAGGATATAATGTAAATCTAATTATTATTTTTGAAAGCATGCATTAAGTTCATGTTTTTTTAAAAAAATCGGAAATGCTGGTTTGCTTTAAGCAATCATTTCTTTTAAGTACTGCTTGTTCTCTTAAATTATGAAGAATCATGTAGTCTTCCATAGGAACTTCATTTTGTTGAGCCCAATCTAAGCAAATAGTAAAGCTCTTTATTGCGTCGTCTATCTTAATAAATGGTTTATCATTAATTATGATATCATCTTCAGCGCTTTCTGCATCAGAACTTGGTAGGCCTTCATGATAATTGAATTCATTGATCCACTCGTTGACTTCATTTGCGGAGTATTCATCTTCGTGTGGTATTTGTGCGAGCAATAACTGAATAGATTCCACCTCTGACCCTGGACACGTTGTAAATTGTTTCGGAGTTCAATCAATGGTATGTCATCCTCGGAATCCCACATCACTGATCCTTGTCTCATTTTCAAGACGTTCCAAGCTATTTTTAATTGTCGTTTGCTTCAGACCAGCCCAAGAATTAGCTAAAAACATCACTGCATTTTTCAGATTAAAATTGTTTATTACCGTTTGAATATTGTTCTCGCCGACCGCTACGATATGTGACAACAAACTCTTTTTATAATTTGTTTTGATCGTATGTATGATGTTTTGGTCCATCGGTTGGAGCAGGGCGGTGCAGTTCGGTGGGAAGCATATTATTGCTAAGCTTAACCCATTAATTAATAAATTAGATTCACGGGGATGACAAGCTGCATTGTCCAATAAAAGAACAGCTTTTTGAGGAAGGTTTTGAGATTGAAGGAACTGCTTCACCTAAAATTAATAAAGCTAAGATTAATTACAACATTTAAGCTTGATTTAAAAAATATAAATACCTCGGGAACAAAAGTGGTTTCTAACCAAGTTTGAAATAAAGCCGATGTCATCCAAGCACTTTGATTTCCCCTATATAAAATAGGAAGAGAAGCATTTTTGAAAGCTCTTGGTTTCTTAGCTTTCCCGATGACAAATAGTTTAATTTTGTGCGCCCCTGAACTATTGGCACAGGGTAAAAATGTTATACGCTGTTTAATTTTCTTTCGCCCTGGAGCTGACTTTTCCACAACCCTTACCACGTTTTGTCAGGTAACATTTTCCAAAATAGCCCACTTTCATCGGCGTTATATATTTGGTCGTCAGTTACATTCAATTCACTTATTATTTTGTGAAAATTAGCAACAAATGGATAAACTGCTTGGCTGTTATTTGAAAGTTTTTCACCAACAATTTTTAATAACCGAATTCCAAACCTCTTTTTAAAATTTTTAAGCCACCCACTGCTTGCTGAAAATTTTGAATTGGTTTCTTTAATTTTGCCGTGTAGCTTTATGGCTTTTTCAGATAAAATACGAGAGGAAATCGGATTATAACTAGCTCTCTGGTTACAAAACCATTTATACAAGGCTTCTTCCATTTTTGGGAATTCGGGAGATTTCAGCGTCTTTCGATTTCCGGGACCCACCTCGGTTTTACAAATAAACTCATCAATACGTATTTTTTGTTGTTGAACCCGTGCGATAGTTGATCTATGCACTAAATATTGTGCTGCCAATTTTCCAGCTGATACACCTTTTTGCAAACTTCTTAAAATTTGTTGTTTTTGCTTTATGGTAAGAAACGATTTCTTAACTTGAGAGGGCATTATTATTATTTTTTAAGTGCAAATAAAGCAATTTGAACTTTTCCACTTTTCCTTTTCACTTTGTTCACTACTGACCACACTACACAAGAAAAAATTGTTTTGTGGCGCGATCATATCAATAAATACATACATATATCCTTTTCATAAATTTAGATTGTTTCATTTAATTACAGTTATAAGTGTAATAGCACTATACAGAGAACCAAAAAAACAAACGTAAGAGAAAGATCGAACATGGTGCGTAGAATATTTTCGTAAAACAAATATTGTTTTGTTGTTCCAGTATGATGCTCCGACTTTTTCCTTATAAATCATACATATTAATAAAAGGAGATGACTCGAATTAGTTCAAAAGATAATATAGCGGTAATTTCATAAATATCACGTGCAATTATAGACAAATAATAGCGGTTTCCAAACATTATTATTAGTATTTTTCAGTCACTAAAAAAAATTGTTGCAATTATCGAACGCAAAAAAAAGAAATGTTGCAATTATCAAAAGTTAGGAATTTTTGTTTTGATTTGCATTTATCGAAAGTTGCAAGTATCAAATGTTGCACAAATCGAGCTTTTACTGTAGAATAGGAATTTTTTTTTTTTTTTTTTTTTTTTTTTAATTTTTTTTTTTTTTAAATAGAATAAAATTTTTTTTTTTTTTCATTTAAATATTTTTATAAGTATAAAATTTACAATAAAATAAAATAAAACAATGTATGCAGTACTTGCAATTGGGTTAGTACTTGCAACTGGGTTAGTACTTGCAACGTGGTTCGTACTTGCAACGTGGTTCGTACTTGCAACGTGGTTCGTACTTGCAACGTGGTTCGTACTTGCAATGTGGTTCGTACGTGCAACGTGGTTCGTACTTACAACGTGGTTCGTACTTGCAACGTGGTTCGCAAGAAACTAGCAAGAAATTTTTTAATAGAATAGGAAATTTTTTTTTTTAAATAGAATAGGAAATTTTCTTTTTTTTTTTTTTTTTTTTTTTTTTTAAATAGAATAGGAAATTTTTTTTTTTTTTTTTTTTTTTTTTTTTTTTTAATAGAATAGGAAATTTTTTTTTTTTTTTTTTTTTTTTTTGTTAAATAGAATAGGAAATTTTTTTTTTTTTTTTTTTTTAAATAGAATAGGAAATTTTTTTTTTTTTTTTTAATTTTTTTTTTTTTTTTTAAAATGCAATTGGGTTAGTACTTGCAACTGGGTTAGTACTTGCAACTGAGTTCGTACTTGCAACGTGGTTCGTACTTGCAACGTGGTTCGTACTTGCAACGTGGTTCGTACTTGCAACGTGGTTCGTACTTGCAACGTGGTTCGTACTTGCAACGTGGTTCGTACTTACAACGTGGTTCGTACTTGCAACGTGGTTCGTACTTGCAACGTGGTTCGTACTTGCAACGTGGTTCGTACTATAATTGGAAAATAGGAAATTTTTTTTTTTTTTTTTTTTAATTTTTTTTTTTTTTTTTTAAATAGAATAGGAAATTTTTTTTTTTTTTTTTTTTTTGTTTTTTTTTTGTTAAATAAAATATGAATTTTTTTTTTTTTTTTTTTTTTTTTGTTCGTACTTACAACGTGGTTCGTACTTGCAACGTGGTTCGTACTTGCAACGTGGTTCGTACTTGCAACGTGGTTCGTACTTGCAACTTGGAATTTTTTTTTTTTTTTTTTTTTTTTTTTTTTTTTAAATAGAATAGGAAATTTTTTTTTTTTTTTTTTTTTTTTTTAAATAGAATAGGAAATTTTTTTTTTTTTTTTTTTTTTTTTTTTAATTTTTTTTTTTTTTTTTAAATAGAATAGGAATTTTTTTTTTTTTTTTTTTTTTTTTTAATTTTTTTTTTTTTTAAATAGAATAAAAATTTTTTTTTTTTTCATTTAAATATTTTTATAAGTATAAAATTTACAATAAAATAAAATAAAACAATGTATGCAGTACTTGCAATTGGGTTAGTACTTGCAACTGGGTTAGTACTTGCAACGTGGTTCGTACTTGCAACGTGGTTCGTACTTGCAACGTGGTTCGTACTTGCAACGTGGTTCGTACTTGCAACGTGGTTCGTACTTGCAATGTGGTTCGTACGTGCAACGTGGTTCGTACTTACAACGTGGTTCGTACTTACAACGTGGTTCGTACTTGCAACGTGGTTCGTACTTGCAACGTGGTTCGTACTTGCAACTTGGAATTTTTTTTTTTTTTTTTTTTTTTTTTTTTTTTTTTTTAAATAGAATAGGAAATTTTTTTTTTTTTTTTAAATAGAATAGGAATTTTTTTTTTTTTTTTTTTTTTTTTTTAATTTTTTATTTTTTTAAA
>CAUVYM010000496.1:0-23059 GCA_963556165.1 Tipula helvola
GGCATCCCGGGATACTCTTCGACATCGCCTAACCTAACCATCCCCAACACTATTAGTCCAGATTAACCTTTCATTAATTGCTTTACACGCTCAAATATTTTGCTGCCTTGCCAATATTTTTAATGAACTATATTTTGCTTAAACATTTAAATTATAATACCTTAACTTCCATTGATCACTAATTAGTGATATTTATTATTGAATGAAATATAAAAAATAAAAGACAGCAAATGTTAATAAATATCATACTTTATTTAAAATATAAAAATTTATAATTAGTAATATATTATAATTATTAATTTGTATAATTTATACTAAAGTATATTTTTTATATAATAAATAATTTTTATATGTTATAGATTATGTTATTAGTTTTAAACACAATGCGAATAATTACAACTTAAATCATATGTCTTTTTATATTTATACTGAATATGTATATTATAAATAATTATATATTTATAAAAAACTTTACAAAAAAGGAAACTAACTTTAATCAGTGACATAAATGCGTCATACAATGCCAACTTATTATTCATCCTAAACATAACTTCAAGCAAAATCTTTTTCCTGTCTTCTTTTCTTACACCTTTACGCTTTTTCAGAACAAGCTTCAAGGTATTGTTAAAAGATTCAATATTTTGCGTATGCACGCCACTATCTGGACAAACAAAATTGTATTTATGCACCACTGTTCGGTGCACATAATCATCATCCTTATCTAAGCACCTATATGCTTTCCAATCATCACTATGAATAGTGGTTCCCGCAAGCACATGTTCCTTAATTATAGGAATTAAAACGTCAGCACTTCTATTCAGAATCATTTCACAATACACTCTTGATGGCTTACTTGAAACATCAATAATACAGAATGCCCAGTCCTGTTTTGCTGCTCTGCCTCGATGACTTTTAACAGCATGATTAAGCATCGTTTCCTCAATTTGACATTGTCTTAACGGCCCTCCTAATACAACCGGATTGCTTATATTAAAGACTCCAATACGATAGAGTATTTTATCGATTATATTATGAATGGTTTTAGGACTTATCTCCAGTAAATTCAACATCTGATATTGTTGTAAATCAACAAGCCAATAAAAACAAAATATTAAAATATCTTTTATCGGAGTTTTAAAATTTTCAAAAAACGAATTTTTTCTAATCGAAATAGTAGTTTGATATTTCTCACATCTATAATTGCTGCATCGCCAACTATAGCCATCTGTTGAATCGGTAGATTTTTTCAATGCCATAAAAGAAAAACAATACTGGCATACCATTTCTCGATTGATTAGTTGATTATCTAACAACCAAATTAAGAATTCTTCTGGTGTAAATGTAGTAATGGTAGCAATGTATTTACCGTAATTTTGCATGTCGTGTAATTTTTATTATTAATATATTTTTATTAAAAAAATGTGTGTTTGAGGTTTCGAACCTTTGTAAGATCATGCGTAGTATACCCCCCGGCGGGGGGTATACTACGCATGATCTAATTTTTTAATTAATAATCCATGGAACTAATTAATTTAGAAACAATAAGCAATCTAAATAATCAAGATGATATATTGCGATTTTTAAAAGACAACGGTTTGCTTAGATCCGTGGTTTATTGTGAGGCATGCAATAGGAAATTAAATTGTGTGAAATATAAAAGAAACTCAGATGGATATGCGCTGAAGTGTAATTCATCAAGTTGTGTGAAATATCAAAAATATATTTCAATTCGGTACAATAGCTTTTTTATAATTTATAAAATTGAATTGAAAAAAATACTAATCTTGATATATTGCTGGTTCAAAAATGAAAGCATCTCTCAAGTTGTACGAGATTATAACATAAGCAAATCATTAGTATTAAAGTTATATGAAGATTTAAGAAGAAGAGCAAACAATTATTTTAATAATAATTCTTATAGGTTAGGTGGGAACGGAATTGTATGTCAGATTGATGAGTCGATGTTTAGATACAAGCAAAAGTACCATGTTGGCCGGGTGAGTTCAGAAAAAAGGATGGTATTCGGAATTGCAGACACATCATCAACTCCTGCAAAGTATTATATCGAGCTTGTGTCCGATCGAAGCGCTAATACATTACTTCCAATAATTCAAAATTATGTTAATGCAGGCTCCATTATTGGTCGGATGAATGGCGGACATATAATCAAATCACAGCAATGAATTTTCAACACGAAACTGTCAACCATACGTTTAATTTTATAAATCCTATCAATGGAGCTCATACTCAAAACATTGAGAGTTTATGGAACAGACTTAAAAAGCGAATAAAAAAGCAAAATGGAAACAGTTTTGAATCCTTAAAGCAGAATCTGAAGGAATAGATTTGGAAGGACAACATTGGAAAGAACGATTTTTCGCGGATTTTTGATTTATTAAACCAATAGTTATTTTTTTTGCTGTTTAAATTTTTTAAAACATATATTGTGTTTTAATTATAAATTTTTTCATGTTCTAAGAACATTTTAATTATTTATTAATTTATTTAAGGGGAAAAAAAAACACCACTTTAGAATAAGGGGAAAAAAAAAAACACCAGCTCCCAAATTAGCAGATAGTAATTTAAATAGCGCAAAAAAAGACCAAGAAATGTTTTTTGGTGTCACTGTAACGATTTTTGGAAAAAACAAAGTTTGTCATTTTATTTTGTAGACGACTTGTTTACGAATATGCAATATAAGTCATTAATCTGCTTTTATTTTGACAGGTATTAGTTCAAAAACAATTGTTCAAAGCAATAAAAAGCATTTACAGGTATTTATGTGGAGCTATCGGCATAAAAAACAAAGATTGTTGGTCCAGGAAGAATTGGTCAAATTAATGAATCAAAATTCAGGAAAATAAGATCAAGTTGTCGAGTAGAAAGAACATAGTTGTTTTCAGATATCGATAAAATGATCGCCAGAAAATTGTTTTTAAATCGTGAAAAGGAAAAATGCTACAGCATTATACTAAGTTTTAGTTAATTCTGTTTTACCTGGTTTAATGAAAGTAACACAAGATTGTAAATATTATAGTTTTTTGACTAAATATCTATTATACGAATACCACTGTTGAATCATGTATAATTTCCGTGAGTTGCAGGGTAAACTAGGATTTTTAGAATCGTGGTTAATGACGTTATTTCATTATTTTTGTTATTTATATTACTTTATGTACAAAAATATTAAGAATCAATTTAAAATATAATATCAACTTATAGTGTCAAATTGACGTTATTTCAATCTAAACTCACACTCGAATTCAACAAATATTAGGCTTAAATCAATACTACTTGTTATACATCTTGATTTAAACCCTCGGTTATATACAATTTATTTATTTTATACACACGTGTTTGTTCTTGTTAAAGAGTTTATAAAATTAATACTGTGATTAACAGTCATATGACAAGCTTCAATTCTTCACAGTTTATATAACCCCTCCAACAATCATTTATTATTGTTTTTCTCACCTCAACATATTCTAACAAGATACTCTTTATTGTTTCTTTATCACGAAAGAAAACTTCTCGACAAAAAATATTCATCCATGGCAATATCTACCCCTTATCATCAAAGGTGATCAAACAACTCTTCCAACATTAAATTTTCTTTTGGAAAACTTTGCCTGATCTATCTCAACTAAAGTACAGATTCCTCATAGTTTTCTTGGAATAATTGTTCTCATTATTCCGAACGATTAAAAATTTAAATCATTATACCATTTAACAACATTATACCTCGTAAAAGTATCAATTTCATACATCATTTTATCTTGTGTTAGATTCAAACACCTACAACATATTAAATCAACCATGTTTTGAATTCATAGTTAAAAATATAATAAATGGGTTATAGAATAAGAAAACCATTTTTTGCATCTATTGCATCAACATATACATAGAATTTCAATTTTTTACAGTGTTATTCGGTTGCTTTCTAGAAGATTGACAGTAAATTTGATCATTATCATAGTGGTTTCCACAATCCAAGCAATAGTGATGTTCATATCAAGTGGTTATTAATAATATTTCAAGAATTCGTCCCAAGGATATAATTGTAAAAAAATCTAAAATTGTTTATAAATAAAAAAAACAGACTCAAAACCAAGGGGATAGAAATTGTAACAAACACAATTCTAAATTTAATTAATAATTGATAATTAAGAAGCGGTTGTAGCAAAAAAAATGATTTCATTATTTTTTTTAATCAAAGAGTTTGACTGACAGAATTTCCAACATCAACATAGTAAAGTAGAGAAGAATAAAATAATACCATGCTTAAGTGTGATAGTATGTAACCAAAGACTATATAGTAAATTTCCTTTTCATCATAACTTGTAAATGGTCTTAATAAAGAGAATAAAAATATAATTGCTGTATTAAAACCAGACGAAAAATAATAGATGGCGTAAAAATATAGATGATTAAAGGTATTGCAAACAATATAGAAAACATACCAATAATATCTATTATAAAAGGAGAGTCAACTGTTAATTCGATCTTAAAAAGTACACCTATGAGTACTGCAAGTAGTAAAAACATAATAAATACAAAATCAGCGTACAAATTCATCAAAATAATCGAAACGAGATTTATATTAAACAGATTTCTAATATACAATACATATACAGTCAAAATTATGTTTTTGATTATGTTTAAAAACAAGAAATGTACTAAGTTTGAATTGATTTTGTAAACAACTAAAGAAACTAACGATAGGCATAGAAAAAAAACTAATAATGTAGCTGAAGTCTCTTGTATATTTGACAGAACAACCATTGCAGGCATAAAAGGTTGAAAATTATTAAACGAGTAATGCTTATAATAGATTTCTTCTGAATTATTTCAACCATCCCAAAAAATGTTGAATAATTTAAATTGTATTTAAATATCAATTTTTGTATCAACAAACGATCTTAGAACCAGGTTACTTAAAATTAAACCAAGAAGAATTGTAATAGCTAAAGATTTTTTATTAAAATAATAATGATGTGTAATTTTAAATATTTCTTCTTATTGTATTTATTCATTTAATTTTAAAAACTTATAGAATGATATTTGAAAAATTGTTTAGAAAAAACACGAAATTGTTTCATTAGCGATAATACAAGTCGTATTTAGATACTATACATGTTTATTAGTTAATCACAAAATATCATTTGTCTGTGGTGTTGAAAATAATACATTTCTAAAGGTTTTATCTTTAAATTTATAAAGTACACTTAAAAATGAGGCTTATACTATAAAAAATTCAAACTATTGTTTAAACAGCGAATATAAATGACATATGTAAATGATATAATTTTTTTTATAAGGCTTGAGCCAAATTCCATGATTGTTTCTAAAAAAAAGAGTAAGTTCGAATATAAAATGAACAGCTACGATAATCTACGAAATTTAACAAAAAAAGTTGAATAATTATACTGTGCAATAAAGATTAAGCTCTTTGTAAATGTGTTAAAAGAGGTTTTCAATATTTTTTTTTGTTAAATAAAGTCATGAAATATTTAGATAATTTCCTGAAAATTTCCATGCTTTACCACTACATCTTCGGGTGTTTTTGGTTTGTGTACGTGGTTCTTATAAATTATTTAATAATCTCTATTCAGATCATATATTTTTCTTGCAGGAAATTATACAATTTTGGAAATATAAGATTACAGATCGCAAGACAAACACGATAGAATGGTGTAATATTTGCAAATCAAATTGTTAAACGAATATATAGATCGAGAGACAGCGAAATGATCATAATTACACATAGTAAAGAAAATCAATGTGAATACACAGTGATATATTTAGTTCTTGTGAAGTTATTACAATCTAATATTTTAAGAGCTTAAAACATTAAAACCGATCCTTTTTGTAATATTTATTACGTTTTTTGGTTTCGCTCTCGAAGTTTACGATGCATTAATTTTTATGTCTTCTTTAGGATCAAGTATCAAAAATCCCCCCAGAAATTCAATGTATTAAAAATCCCCCCAGAAAATAAATAATTTAATTTAAAATTTATGTTATTTTTTAAATTAAAAATAAAAATAAATTGTTGGTTATTTTGATAATTAACCCTTTAACCCCCGGCCAATTAAAATATAATATTTCAATTTTTTTTTTCAAAAAAATATTTCAAAAATAAACTGAAAACACAATATAAAATTTATAAAAATTCAATCAAGTAATTTTAACAATTAATTTTTTTATTTTTTTTTGAAAAAAACTCAAATACCAAACTTTTCATTATGCTCAAGCCCAAAGCAATCATGACACAAATATATATTGCACTCCTTGCAAATAATATGTGTATTTCTTCTCTTTTTATTCACCCTATAGCATCTTTTGCAATACCTTCGTTTTAAACACTTTTCCATAAGATGCATCTGTTTGACAACATAATTTTGCTCTCCACTATTTGATTTTTTTGGCTTATAAATTTCAAGATTAATTAAAAAAATTTTGGATTGCATGCTTTAAAAAACTTGGATTGTATACTTGTACCACATGTTTATTCATATTTTTAAGGGAAATAAATGTGTTCACATGTATACAAGCAAGGAATAAAAAATTTATTTAACACATATGGTACACGCAGGCATCAAAGAAAACTGTTATTTAGCACATATGTTCTGTTTTAAGCTAAAAAAACTTTTATTTATCACACATGTAATGTTTTGGGCTAAAAAAACTTTTATGTATCACATATGTTATATGATGATGTTAATAAATTTACATTTACCACATATGGAATGTGGTTTTAAAGGGAAATAAATAGTTACCCATATGGTACACGTGGGGTTAAAGCAACTAAATTTGTAACACATGTAATACACGTAAGGGTTAAAGGGAAATAAATATTTACCCATATGGTACACGTAGTGGTTAAATAAAAATAAATTTGTATTAGTGTAATACACGTGGTGTTAAATGAAAATGAATATGTACATGTGGGGTTAAAGGAATATGAATATGTACCATATGTGGTACATGTGGGGGTTAATAAAAATAAATTTGTACCATTTCTGGTACACTTAGGGGTTAAAGGAAAATAAATTTGTATCACATTTGGTACACTTTGGATTTAAAAGAATATGAATATGTACCATATTTGGTACACTTTGGATTTAAAAGAATATGAATATGTACCATATTTGGTACACTTGGGGGTTAAAGTAAAATTTGTTTGTACCACATTTGGTACACTTGGGGGTTAAAGTAAAATTTGTTTGTACCACATTTGGTACACTTGGGGGTTAAAGTAAAATAAATTTGTACCATATGTGGTACACTTGGGGGTTAAAAGAAAATTAATATGTACCATATGTGGTACACGTGAGGGTTAAGGGGTTAAAAGAAAATTAATATGTACCATATGTGGTACACGTGAGGGTTAAGGGGTTAAAAGAAAATTTAATTTTTTTTTGAATATAAACCTTAATAATAATATAAATCAATAATTATAACTTTTAATTAATTCAACTAGATTTTCCCACTTTTTATCATAATGATTGTCTTTCCACATCCATTCGTGCAGATACTCTTCCAAAATACATCCTGACCCTCCTTTAATAATCTTTACTCTTTGTTTGACCTTGCCCCAATAAGATTCTATGGTTTGGTTATTAACCAAGGTAAGGGGGTCAACAAAATAGAGGCTATGATTTACGGTTTCATGTTGAAATCCCATATTTCTCAACGCATTGTAAGACCTCCATTGATCACTATGTATGACAGTTCCGGGGCGACAAACATCGCGTACAATGGGGAGCAGTACGCTTGCGGTCCTATCAGGCACAGTTTCAAGAAAACTTTTGCTGGCTTAAAGGATGTATCGACTATGCCAAATACCCACAATCATGACTGGTAGCCCGACCTCGATGATGTTTAGGTTTGTGCCTAAACAAACTTTCATCAATTTGACATATAATACGTGCCCCGCCAAGTATTATATGATGCTGGCCAAAAAAATGCTTACACAGAAGCCGTAGCTTGGTGAAACACCTTGCTAGCTGAAGCCTGCCAACCCCAGATTCTTCAACAATTGAGGACTGCGTCGCCCCAGATGCCCACCTATGCAGAATCAAAATACATTTGTTGAGGCTTAAATTTAATCCTTCAAAAAATATATTTCTTCTGATGGCGAAGTAGGTCTTGTAACTTCGACAATCGCGTTTCATGCATCGAAAAGCAGTACCGTCTGTTGTTTTTTTTTATAAACAACGTAATGCATCTGAATATTACATTCTGGACAGGGTTTTACCCTCGGCATCAGCCCAATATCGATTAAATATGCCAATGCGTCATCGGAACTGCCATAAATTTTACTCGATAAAACATCTATAAAAAAATTATTTACCATGGGGTTTATAAAACCTAGAAATATAAGTTAATTATTTAATTTGTTTATACTGTTGTTTTTATTATTTTTCACAATATTGATTATTAATTTTATTTATTAATTTATAATACTTGATCCCTTCTTTAAGAAGCTATAAAATGTAATTTAAAAAAGAGATAATTTAAAAAATAGAATTTTTTTAGGCGTTTATTTAAAAAATAGAAATTATTTTTCGTTTATTTAAAAAATAGAAATTATTATTATTTTATTTAAAAAATAGAAATAAAAACAGTAGATATTATAAAAATAGAAATTTTTTAAGCGTTTATTTCAAAAATAGAAATAAAAACAGTAGATATTATAAAAATAGAAATAAAAATCGTAGATATTTAAAAAATAGAAATAAAAATTCTGACCCCATGGTAAATAACGAATCCTACGAAATTATGGAAATGAGATCCAGACAGTTAGTTACCGAATTTAGCGTTGGTCAGACATATACTAACATAGAAGAGTTTGTAAAAGTATTCTCTAAGTCTGCATTAACCAAAAGAATACCCTTTAAAATTAGTCAGCTTAATACTAAGCATGTTACAATGACATGTAATAATGAAGGCTGCCTTTTTAAAGTTGCGGCTAACTTTAGAGCTAAGACCAACGAATGCCTGATAAGAACGATGGCCCCTTTCCATTCTTCAGTGTGTACAAACGTTAATGCAAGTACAGTTTCGGTTATTAAATCTGCTGTTAGTGAAAGTGATATTCATTCTGCAAAACCAAAAGACATCGTCACGGCAGTAAGGAGGCAAACGGAACGTCTATTAGTTATATAACTGCATACAAGGCTCTTAAATCATTCAAAATTAAAAGTAACCTTATAATCGAAAATTCCTATTCGTTTATAAATGGGCTTTTGTCAAGGTTAGACCCTGAAACCACTTTCTCAACTCTGCAAGTTGAAAATGGCAGATTTAAGAGGTTATTTATTTCTTGGAAGGCATCGCAAACCTTCTACCAAAACAGCAGGAAAATAATAACTGTCGATGGCACATTTTTAAGTGGGCCAAACAAAGGTACACTTTTGGTAGCTGTAGCGCAGGATGGTAAGGGTCAGCTCGTTCTATTGGCATTTGCTATTGTAGAGTCTGAAAATGGTGACAGTTGGAGGTTTTTCTTGCAAAACCTAGATCTAATATTTAATATAAACAACAGAAGTACTATTTTGATGTCAGATCGTGAAACAGGTCTATTAAGCGCTGTTGCTGAAATCACCCCAAACATAACCAAATGCAATTGTGTAAGACATATATGCAAAAACCTTAAAACGAGATTCCGAAATAGCCAGATACTTTTTCAGAAATTTTGGTTTTTAGTTTATACTTATGATGAATCTTTATTTGATGCACAATTTAATGAGTTGAGAACACTAAATGCTGATTTCTACAATGAATTAGTATCAATTGGAGTCGAAACCTGGGCTAATTCGAAATGCCCTTTACCTAGATATGGAATTAAAACTTCCAATTCTGCGGAATCAATGAACTCTGCACTAAAAAAATTTATATCAAATGATATTACATCTTTGGTTGTTTCTATTAATAATTATTGCATGGTTAGTATTAATGAGCATAAGAATCAACGATTTACCAATCCAATTTTAACTAATAAATTTTCAAAAGTCGAGTCTAATATTGCGATATCCAGATTGCTTTCAATTGTCAGGTCGAGTGATACGGTGTTTTTAGTTGATAATAATTTCATAGTTAATTATGAGCTTAAAAAATGTAGTTGTAAATTTACGTTTGAATTTGGCATTCCTTGCAGCCATTTATGCACTGTTTTATTACATCTAGGCCAGGATCCTTTTTTATCTATTCAGAGATATTTTTTATTAAGTAATTATTACGCTGCTTATGCTGATGCTATATCTCCACTTATATCAATCAATATACCCAGCGACAATCTTTTGCCGCCTGAAGTCAGAAGAGCCAGGGGAAGGCCAAGACTTGGTAGATTTAAATCTGCAATGGAAAATTAAATTACGGTTCCAATTTTTATTTCTATTTTTTAAATATCTACGATTTTTATTTCTATTTTTTAAATATTTACGATTTTAATTTCTATTTTTGAAATAAACGCTTAAAAAATTTCTATTTTTATAATATCTACTGTTTTTATTTCTATTTTTTAAATAAAATAATAATAATTTCTATTTTTTAAATAAACGCCTAAAAAATTTCTATTTTTTAAATTGCCCCTTTAAAAAATTACTCTAAAATTTTTAAAATGTTTATAGAGTAAAAAATACAATTTACAATTTAAATCAAAATTAATGAAAGGAAACATAAAAAGTTTTCAAAATGAATTTTTAATTAAGAATAGTTTATAAAATCTAAATATTATTTGATATTCCATATTATCATTTATTTCAAACATGGGTGTTGTATGTAAAGACACATCAAAGTTGGAAACGCTATCATTGTGTCATGGTGATACAATCAATGATAGCTGATTGGTTAACTTTGAAACCCTAAAAGTATTTAAGAGAATATTTAAATAAAGGATGGTTTTTAATGATTACAATAATACCAAGAGATTCAGTGGAGCACAGGCCGGCTCACCCAAGGCTGGTGCAAAGGCACCAGGTGCTGCGTACTCTACGCGTAAGTACGAGTCTCTAGAAAGATCTACATCAGTAAAAGTAGATATGGAGACAATCCGACAAGTTGCCGCAGAATCGAGAATTGTTTTCAAAAGAAACCTGGAAGAGTTAGAAGTTAGAAAAGCATTGTTCATATTGGAAGGAGAAGAAAAATTTGAAAAACTCTCCTTGAGGAATAAAATGACATATGTGGTAAAGGCAGGAGATAATTTCCTGCAGGATTGGTATTTCGACATGGGCGCTAAAGATGAGTTGCCAAGAACATGGGAAGAATTCAAAACTGAGATATTAAATTTTTGTACAAGATCAGGTATAAATGATCAAAAGAAATTTAAAGAGGAAAAATGGCATGAATATGTGCGAAGAATTGCAGATTGGGCAATCAACAAAGGATACTGCTCCTTCACAAATTAGAATGTTTTTCTTCATGGAAGATACTAATATAGATAAATTAGTATATAAATTGAGAGAATGGGAAAATGGTTATTTTAGCAATGAAAAGAAAATCGATACATTTAAAAAGAAAACAAATTATGAAACTGAAAGAAAAACAATATGTTATGGCTGTGGTAAGGAATGTCATATGAAAAGAAATTGTATGGTACAAAGGAATTCGGCTGGTGGGGATTCAGTAAACGCTTTAAAGGTCAAAAGAAGTAGGCTGGATGAAGATTATATAAGTCTTAATGGTAAAAAATATCTAGCGATATTTGATACTGGTTCGGGTATATCCCTGATTGGAAAACAAATTTTAAAGGATTTAAACCCGAAAAATATTAAGATACTAGACGAACCAAAAGAATGCACCATGGTAAATGGAACTTCGTTTTTAGTTTCAAGGGAAGTGCAATTGACTACAGAGTATAATGGAAAAGAAATGTTGATAAGTTTTGGAGTATTGGAGGTAGGTCCTAAAGATAAAATTATATTGAGTAACGCAGATGTTACTTTACTCAGGAAATGTAATGAAAAAAAAATACCAATTGAATGCCAAATTGATACTAAGGGAAACGGTCCCGTTAGTTGGCATAGACCAATTAGGAGTTTTAAAGATAGAGAAGAATTCCAATGTTTAGTGGATGATTTGGAAAAGAGAGGAATTGTCGAAACTAGTGAGTCTCTCTGGTTAAATCCTGTAGTTTTAGTCAGAAAAAAAACAGGTGAACTAAGGTTCTGTGTAGATTTTAGAAAATTAAATAATTTGGTTGTCTTGGATGGGTATGAATTGCCAAAGATAACTGAATTGATTGCAAAATTACATGGGAAAAGATATTTCTCAACTGTTGACTTAAAGGATGGGTTTTTCCAAATTCCTATGCGTTTGGAAGATAAAGACAAAACAACATTTTCAACAGGAACAAGGTTGATGAGATTTAAATGCATGCCACAAGGATACAAAAATAGTCCTGCAATATTTCAGCGAGCGATGACTATTGTATTTAAGGGATTAATCAATGAGAAATGTTTGATATACATTGACGATATACTTGTGTTTGGTAATTCAAAAGAAGAGCATGATAGGAATTTAAATGAGGTTGTACAGAGATTACATGAATATGGATTGCAAGAAAACATCGATAAGAGAATTATGTGTGTGGAAAAGGTTGAATTTTTAGGATTTAACATATCATATAATAATATTGAACCAACAATTAAAAGGTCACAGGGAATAGTGAATTTTAATAGGCCAAGAAATAGGAAATCTTTACAACGATTTCTAGGATTAATTAACTATGATAGGAATTTCATAGATGGATTAAGTATACTGGCTGTTCCTTTATATGAAAGTTTAAAGGAAAAGAATTTTGTTTGGAAAACAGAACAAGAGGATTCGTTTAATAACATTAAAAATAAGTGGGCAGAAAAATTGTAATTATTTATTCCTGATACATCAGGTGATTTCAATCTTGAAAATGATGCATCCGATAAAGGAATTGGGGCAGTACTTCGACAAAATGGCAAGCCAATCGCTTATATATCAAGAACATTAAATAAATCAGAACGTAATTACGGACAGGGAAATTCTAGCAAGCCTTTGGGCCATGGAAAAATTGGCATATTACCTAGATGGTAAAGAATTTGTGCTAACAACCGACCACAAGGCCGTAGAAGAGCTTAAAACCAAAATAGAATTTGGGTCTGCAAGGATAAGCAGATGGTTTGAGCGTTTAGAAAAATTCAATTTTTCGATAATTTATAAAAGAGGTGAAAACATGCAGGTATCTGACGCTTTAAGCAGATCAGTAGAATTCCCGGATAAAGAAGGGGAAGGTTTAAATGAAAGGACAAAGATAAAGATTTTGGAAATACATGAAAAATCTGGACATAGGAAAGGTATAAACCAGGAGTTACTAGACGCTGGATTAACGATAGCAACGAAAGATCTAAAAGAGGTTTTAGATGAATGTGAAATATGTCAAAGAAAAGATATAAAAATCCGCAAAGTAAAAGGATTCGTGGAAACAAAAAGACCAGGTGAACGTATGGGATTTGATCTCATGGAAATAACACCGAAAGAAAAGATAGTTATGGGAATTGATTATTTTTCTAGGTATATATTTGCGAAAACTTTAGAGTCTAAACATTCTTATAAGGTAATTGATTTTGTGAAAAGTGTATATCAGAATTTACCATTTAAGATTTTAGTTGTAGACAATGGAAAAGAATTTAACAATCATGAATTGAGAAAATGGACAAAAGAGAATGGAATTACACTACAATTTTCTGTTCCATATTTCCATGAAAGCAATGGACGCATTGAAAGGGCAAATAGAACTATAAGAGAAAGTCTAAAACGAACAAACGGACCATTAAAAGTAAAATTGAAAAAAGTGATACATGCTTATAATCGAGCTAAGCATAGAGGTATAGGCATGTCGCCTACAAATGCATTAAAAGAAAAGAATGCTGAAATAGTTTTAAATCACCAGGAAAATTATAAAAAGGAATTTGGTGTATGTGAAAATATGAAGAATGGTTTCGGAGATGGGCAAGAAGTTTTGATTAAGAATGAAACGAGAAAAACTAAAATGGATGATGAATTTAAAGAATTAGGACATATCATAAAATATGAAGGTAAAGGTATTTATGAAATTAGGAAAAAGGATGGAAGTGTTATGAGGAGACACGTTAGCCAGTTGAGGGGTTTTAAGAAGGGGGATGTTGTATGTAAAGACACATCAAAGTTGGAAACGCTATCATTGTGTCATGGTGATACAATCAATGATAGCTGATTGGTTAACTTTGAAACCCTAAAAGTATTTAAGAGAATATTTAAATAAAGGATGGTTTTTAATGATTACAATAATACCAAGAGATTCAGTGGAGCACAGGCCGGCTCACCCAAGGATGGGTACTTTAAATATTAGTATTTAACATCCCCCTACAAGACGGAGTCTCATACACATCAACCCCATGGCTTTTTATGTCGTTATGCCTTTTCTTGCGAAGTTTACCATCCCTATCCTTTACAATATATGAGTTATTATTACACTCATCTACTATGATACCATCTAAGAAAAATCGACCCTTCTTCGTCTTGCTGTCGACTCCAATATTTTCTTTTTTCGTCATTTTAATCTGTTGTCCAATTTTAAATTTTTCTTTTGTTTGATTTTTAAATTTTGTTTGATATTTACCACTTGGCCCATTTTCCATTCTTGCCATTCCTGAAATATCATCAATTGCTTCCCTTGGCGTGCATTGAATTGCTGAGTGAAATGAATTATTGTATGCTTCTTCGATCTCTTCGATTGTTTCCTTTATATTCCTGGTAGTACTCTTAGCCAATCCATCCCTTATTGTTCTTATGATTCTTTCAACTCTACCGTTACTCCGATGTGACTCTACGCTTACTTTATTATGTAGAATTTTATATTCATCACAGATTTTCTTCATATCTGCATTAATGAATTCTTTCCCATTATCGGTGATAATTTCTTCGGGTTTTCCATATTTAGCTATGAATTTCAATAGCCCGTTCCCTGCTTCTATCCCCGATTTTTGTTTGCAATAATACAATGTACAACATCTACTAAAATAATCGATCCCGACAAAAACATAACTGTCGTCTGCTTCAACCCTTATCGTGTCAAATGCAACCTTCTCTAAGAATCTTGAGCTCGTGACAAATTGATACCCCCCCCCGATTTTTTCCTATTATTTCCAATACAGATCTCACATCTTTTAATTACATCCTTAATATTATCCTTTACGCCAGGCCAATACCATTGTTTCTTTAACTCATACCATACGGCCTCAATTCCTCTATGCATTAACGTTTCATGAGCCTTTAAAATGATTTCTTTCCTATTTTCTTTATTTGGTACTTGTCTTATCACACCCGAATCAAACCTCCAATGTTCTATTCCATCAATACAAATCACATGTTTATTTGTTTTTCCCTCGGTTATTTTAAGATCCTTTTCCCCTTTTATATTTTTGTTTTCTATTTCCTTGATTCTATCCTCTTCGTAGAGCCTACTTAATGCGTCAGGTACCACCAGCTCACACCCTTTCCTATATTCAATTGTGAAATCAAATTCCTGTATTTTTTCTATCCATCTGTTGATTCTATTATTTCCGAATTCTGGTTTCTTGCGAATATTTTCTAATGCCTTGTGATCAGTGATTAAATGAAATTTCCTTCCAGCTAATTCATATCTGAATTTTTCTATGCCCCACATTACGGCTAGCATCTCTTTTTCTGAAACACCATATCTTTCTTCAGTCGGGGTTAACTTCTTAGATCCCCATTGTACTGGGACAGGTTTTCCCCGTTTATCTTTCTGCAACAAAACTGCTCCCAATCCCGTATTACTTGCATCTGTTTTGAGTATAAAGTCCTTGCCAAATTCCGGTAACTTTAAATTTCAAGCTTCTTTTAATGAGTTCTTTATCGCTAGAAACGCGTTTTCCATTTCTAAATTCCATACCCATTCCCTATTTCCTTTTAATCCATTATATAATTCTCTTGTAATGTCAGCGAACCCTTTTATGAATTCTCTGAACCATCCTACTAATCCCAAGAACCTTCTTAATTCCTGGAATGATCTTGGTCTTGGGAAATCCAACGTTTCGTTTCTTTTTATTTCAACTGGTATTTTTTCCATTCCATTGATCGTCACGCCTAACATCTTCACTTCTTTTTGTGCAAACTGTACCTTTTTTAGATTTACTCTTAGGTTATTATTTTGTAGTCTTTTCAGCACCTCTCTTACTAACGCATCATGTTCTTCTATCGTATCCGCGTATATTATTATATCATCCAAATAAGCTACTACGCCTTTATTCAACAAGTCACCAAGTATTTGGTTCATTATTCTTTGGAATATCATTGGGGCGTTTTTATACCCCATAACCATACCATTCCATTCATAAACTTTATCTTCGAACTCAAAGGCTGTTTTGTGCTTGTGTTCTTCAATTATTTCGATTTGGTAGTAGCCTTCTTTCAAATCAAAAACCGAAAAGTTATTTGATCCAGCAGTGGCTTGTATTACTCTTCTCATATCTGGTAACGAATATGAATCTTTTTCTGCGAGGTCATTTAATGTCATTAAATTGCAAACCAGTCTAATCCCTCCGTCTGGTTTCTCAATAGCCCTGATCGGGTTTCTCCATTGTGATCCACTTTGTCTAATTATTCCCCTGTTCTCTAGTTTTCCTAAATATTCCCTTAGTTTCTGTCGCAAACTTTGCGGAACAATCTGTCCTCTTTTAACCACAATTTCGTTTTCCTTCGTGTCTATTCTACACTTTTCTATCTGACAAAATTTTATCTTATTTTCTGTCATATTTTGCATGAATACATCTTTAAATTCCAAGACTAAATTATCTAGCGTTAGTTTCTGTCTTTTAGCTCCCATAGTTTTAAAGTTATTATTAGATTAATTTAAGTTGCTTTTATTCAAATCCCTTTCTTCATCCAATTTACCACTTCTTCTAACCCTGCAACCCATAGCTATATGTCCCCGTTGCCCACACTTAAAGCACTTAAACTCCTTTTCACTTTCTTTGATATCTTGATTTTCATTATTTACAAATTTTCTCTTTTCGATTCCTTCACTTTTCCACCTTCGTGTGTTTTTTCTTTGTCTCTCCATCTCCTTTTCTACACATTTTCTTATTTCCTCTGATCTTGATTTTTCCTCTTCCTGCTTCCTTAACTGTTTCTCCTCTGTCTTAAACTTAATGAGAAGTGCCTTCTTCATCTCTTCCCATGTTATTGGTTTAATCTCTAAATCTAGATACCAATTTGCTCCTTTCTCCCCCATATCCTTCAGTACGAACATTATTTTGTCCCTTTCCTCTTCCACTTTTTCCATCTTGAATCTTAATTCTATGATCTCAACCTTCCTAATACCTCCCTTGGTATCTGTGACTCCGCCTGTCGTCACTTCTAGCTTCTGAGCAGCTCCCATATTATCATTTATTTCAAACATGGGTACTTTAAATATTAGTATTTAACATTCCATTTAAAAAATACCGAAATTAAGCTGCAATAATAGGTTCAGTAATTTACTTTAAAATCGAAAAAATATATTTAAAAATCAAAAATGAAATAACAAAAACGATGCCTCCAACAATAGAAGGGAGCCTAATTAAATCGATGGAAAGCGGAACGTAGTCGAAATTGATGAAAGTAAATTTTGAAAACGGAAGTTCAACAATGGGGATTAAAAATAAAGGTGCGTGATTATTGGGAGTGGAGTAAAGAATAAAACAAAGAAGAGTAATGTTAATTAAAATAGATGAATAGAATCGAAACATTAATGAATACAATTCTTATACGTTGAAACAGGAGACATAACTTATATCTATGGATGTAAATGTTTATACTAATAAAAAAATATTGTATAGTAAAACATTTTAAGTGTTGCAAGCATTCATTTACAGGAGTAAATGCAAATACCACTTAATGCAATTGGACTGCTCTTAAAAATACAGTTCCTAAAAGATAAAAAAATAAAAACGCAACAATTTTATATTTGATTTTAATAAAAGAAATTCACGATGTCAACTTTAATGAATTATCTCATTCAATTGATTTTTAGTTAAAAATTTTAATGTCAAGGTCAACTTTTTATCTTTCGCCTTCGAATTTAATCTCAATTTGTAGGGGTATAAAACAAACTATGATTCGTCGAATCCAATAATCCTAAAGAATAGAATATAATAATCATCATATTATTGATTAGAGCTAAAAAAGGAAAGTGTAAAAAAAAAAACGCTTTGTAAAAACAATTAGGAGTAGATAAGATCCTGTCAAATAAAAGTATATATTGGTGAGTAAATGGCATCAATGACTAACAAACATTGTAATAAACCCTACACTATGTTTTTATCTAGCACGGATCTTCTGATTTCATCAGACCACGACAGTGATATAACATTTTGGATCTAGTATTTTTTTTCCCCCTAAAAAAAACAACTATTTCTTTTTCCCCCTTTTTAATAAAAATAATAATTAGTATAATAAAATATACATAAAAATGAAATTTCAGTAATAATTTTTAATTAAATAAATCAAATCATTCCAAGAAGAACAATCATTATCCCGCCACATCCATTCAGCCAAATAATCTTCGATTCGAACTCCCAAAACTCCCATTTTCGTTTTACTCGAATTTTGCCTTTATTCCAGTAGCTTTCAATCACTTGTGTGTGTACACCACTAACGGGGTCAACAAAATACAAAGAATGATTACCATTTGGTGTTCGAAACCCAATTCCGAATAGCATTATACGAACGCCAGGAATCACTCCAAATTATACTTCCTGATCTACATACAGAATTTATTATTGGAAGTAAGGTTCTTGCTGAACAATCTTCCACAACCTGTAGATATACCATACACGGAGTATATGAAGTATCAGCAATACCAAAAACCCATAATTCTCTGTCCGAATCCCTTCCGCGATGATATTTAGGCTTATGTCTAAATAAACTTTCGTCTATCTGACAAATAATACCTTCACCACCCAAAAAAAGTCTGTATTGCATTTTGTTTTTTAATGCAACATTTTCGTAGTTGATCAAAAAATTTTATTAATACAATCTTATCAATATTTACTTTCTCCATTATTTGGTTTTGAGGAGTATCTAGATAAAATTTCCATAATAATTTAATTCCGATACTCAATGGGAAATTAAAAAGTTCAAAAATTGAACCAGTTCTTATGTGTTTATATTTTTTAAAATTATTACATGTTTTATGTAAACAGAGCCAAGCATGCATGTCGATATTTCGTTTATATTGTTTAAGATACATAATATTCGAACATTCTGCACACTTTCTGTTTATTTTTAGAATACCTATACATTGTAGATAGCTTATAATTTCTTTCGTTGTACTTCTTGTTATTGGTTCTATTATAGTTTCATAAAAATGATTTCGCATTGGGTTAATTAAATTAAAAAAACTACTATTTTTTTTTCCCCCGGGGGGAAAAAAATACTAGATCCAACATTTTTTAAAAAACATTTATAAAGTGTTTAAAATAGATTTTACTAATCCTTAAATCGAATTCGAATTATAACTTAAATTTTTGGCTAAAATTTTCGACAGAATTTAATAAAGAATAGTGCATTTGTGAAAGGAACTAAAGCTCCAAAAAGGGCGAGACGACGTCTTTTTTGATCATATATTCAAGCGGTAAGTGTCTACTATTGAGGGGGGGATCAAAACAGTTTTTAAAATTTAAAAAAAAATTATAATTTAGTTCAAAAAGATATTTGATGCAAATCAATCTTATTAATAAAATTATATTTATCGATTTCGTTTTTAATTTTTAAGAATACAGAATTTCAAATAAAGCAACCTGTTTTCATTTTCTTCATTATTGTTTGAACCACGGACAATTTTTTTCAAACTACGCCATAAACGTTCAATATGTTCGTATGAGTATTTGGATCAGTTTGATCAACAAAATTCTTTGTATGATTAACTGTTCTATGAACATATCAAAGTAAACTTAGGTACAGATATCCCTCCAACAATCAGTAACAACACAAGTACCGGGATAAATTTTTTCAAGGATGAAAGATTTACAATCTACTCTTCTTCTTCGTTTTGTTATTTTAAGTTTTATATTTTATATATTTCTACCTACCATACCTAAAGCATAAAATTCTTTTTCCTAAAAGCACTCGACCAAATTGTATTTTCTTTTATATACAGTTTCTTCAAAAAAAAAAACGCATAAAGACAAAAAGTTTTTATTAAAGTTGTTTAGTGTCTAAAATAATATATTTATAATTTGATTATGTTTAAATCAAATATTTATTACATTTCAAATATAAAAATAGGTGCTATGAGGTTTTTGGTTACCTTTTTTTCAACAATAAAAAAAAACTTGTTCAATAAAAAACGCATAAATAAAAATAAGCAATGTTTAATACTTAACATGCCACCCATTTACATTATAAATCGCTAATGCCCTTTTTTTAAAACTCAATGAATATTTTCGACACGTATCAGGGGTTATAACATACCATTCCTTAATTATAAATTGCTTTAATTCCGCCTTATTTTTAGGTACTTTTTGCTAACTTTAACTTTAATATAACCCCAAAGAAGCTCAATGGGATTTAAATCGGGCGATTGTGATGGCCAATCCAATAAATTGATCCTATTTTCATCGAAATATTCCTTTGCGAGCTTACATTTATGCTTTGGATCATTATCCTGTTGAAAAATGTATGTATCAAGACCCATTTCTGTTGCTGAAGCACTCAAATTACGGGATAATATGTCAATATACATCGTGCCATTCATATTTTCTTCAAAATCTTCTATTTTTCCCACTCCATTGTAGTTAAAACATACCCATACATTAATGACACCACCATTAAATTTTACCTATTTTCCACATACCCTTTTTCATATCCCTGGTCCGATTTTCGCCACACTTAAACCTTTACACCGAATATCTAAGATTAAATTTTGATTCATCTGAAAATATAATAGTTTTAATCTGTTCTTCTGACATTTTAATCAGATTTCTTGATATTTCCATTCTTTTTTCTGCATGAGCCTTACTAAGAAGCGATTTCTTAATACGGGAGTAGGCGAAAATACACAAAGAATTAAGAAACTTTCGAATAGTTTTGATACTAATTGTTGTATTTGTTTTTGATAGTATCAATGCGCCTATTTTTCTAAGCGAAGTTTTAGGGTTTTCTTTATTTATCTTTAAAATAATATTTTTTTCAACTTCACCTAAAACTTTAGGCCTTCCATTATCATCTTTGTGTTTTATCCTGCCAGTTTCCTTATATTTCTGGATAAATCTAGTGATGATCGATTGATTTACTCCGATTAATTGTGCAATTTCAATCTGGGTTAAATTTTGTTCTTGGCAAAAATTATTTTATACTTTTGCTCTGTTGTAAGTTGCATCTTCATGGGTAATTTAAGATTGTTTTTTGTATTGATTTTGGCGGAGAAATTCTTAAAAAATAACATTATGCGTTTTTTGTTGAACAACTCCACTTTAAAAAATCAAGAAATACAAAGTTATGTCAACCAGAACCGTAACAATTTATTATCGGTCAATTTTGTCATTTAATTTAAATTTTAATATATGCGTTAGGCACTATTTCCGAATTGAAAACAACAATTATCTATTATGCGTTTTTTTTTTTGAACAAACTGTATATATACATTCTCATAATCAATTGATCCATCGTTTAATAAAATAACGTTTTAAGCTGAGAATCTATAGCAATGTTCTTCTCTTTTGATAAATAGATTCTAGGTCGCCATTGGCACATTTCCAATGCCTTATCCGTGATATAATTTTCTATATAATATTAAGAAATTCACAAAAACTCAAAAATCTTTTATTTTGAATATTTCTGGGCGAAAAAATCAAAAAATCCTGCTTAATGTCTTGTTGTCGGCCATTCGAAACATATTAATTAAAGAATTGACGGAAGTATAAACTTGGCATTTAAAAAATCACTGAAATGTTTGGAACTCAAACAGCGGGGTATAAATTAAAGTACGGATTGACAAATCGCGAGTTGTCATTCAAAAAAACAAACATAGTTACCACGTAGAAAGTGTTTAGTTTTAGAAGATGTTAGAATTAAATAATAAAGGATCTCTTTGATGTAATCGTGAAGAAGAAAGTGAAATAACTTTAAAGAATCCATAAAAACATTGATAGCTTGTAAATACTAGTGGTCGTAAAGGTATTGTTTAATTTTAAAACATTATACGTATGAAACTTTATGGTTTAGGTTAAATTACGCCATTTTATTCTAAATTCGAAATAAGACGTAAAAATGCTCTTGAATAGATGTGGTTTGCATTGACCGAAATTCAAGCATGAAATTTAGTAAAAGCAGACATGCAAAGGTAGATTTGCATATATATTGAGATAAAAAATATGTTTTGGCAAATTGTCTTGACAGGGATTATTGTCTTTTGTTGAAAGTAATAAATGTACTAGTATTTATAAAATCCTTTCTAATAATCTAAGTTTTTTAGAATCTTCAATATGTTCGTAAGTGAAAACAGTTAAAGAAAAGGTTATACAATCAAATTCAAATGCAATACTGGCGGTGATTTCGATACAACAACCGTCAATAACATGCTTTAATGGATTTAATGCTCAAATAGCAACTCTTAAATTAATGATGCTCTGTTTTGGCTGCAACAAAACTAGAATTCTTGGAATATTCCAATACAGTAATAAATTTATTTAAACAGCAGAAAAATTAAAAATTATAAGTGACAGGACTAAATAAGAACTTTTTTTATATTCTTTAAATTTCGGTATTGAATGAAATCAAAAAGAGTAGGTTGTTAACGACAAGCCTATTAAAGAAAATATGTGTAGTATTGCTATAATACTCGAGATTTATACTTTACATGGCTCCGTAGACCTTGTAGTTGACTTCTAGAATAGATATTACACGGTTCCCGCAACATGTATCCATAATAGATCGATACCTACCGAGATATATAATTTGGCCATGCACTTTATTTCTAATGCACTTAGTCTGATAAAGATGTATTCAATCAACTCCAAAAAAAAATTAAATTTTG
>CAUVYM010000497.1:0-21788 GCA_963556165.1 Tipula helvola
TTAGTTTACCAACTTTCTAATTCGGTAAAAAAATTCAAATGGGATGACAGAAAAAATGTGTATATACATTTAGTGTTCATGTTTTGTTAAATTACGTTTTTTTTCTATTTTATACTCAGTCAATTCTTATAACAATAAAGAATAAAGTATCTAAATATGAAACATTTACCAAAAAAGGTAAATGTATTTACCGAATTTAGCGGATTTACTCTAGAATTCGATCGCAGCCTAGGGCGTACGAAAAACAATTTTAGAGCACTACCGAAACAAACAATTTGCTCATCTCATGTAAACACACAAGACGAAATCCCTAAGGAAATTTTTCTCTATTGAGAGTATGTGTAATGAAAATTTGTGTAGTGTTCTACGTATCACTGTACAAGCCGTATACACGAACTTTTCTCGTCTACAAAATATAGCAGTGCTTTCAAAACATTATAAGTAAATTCACAGAATAGTTAAGACTAACTAAAATTTAAAATTATATTTTTGAAATTAAATAACCAGGAGTGTGCGATAAATTTAATAATACTGTAATTTTTGTGTGTTTTTCAGGGGATAGTTATCATTCGTTAGTGTTTATTTTCCCAATACCAGTGTACCATAGAACAAATTATTCCAGAAGTATGCACTGCCATTTACACGATATTGAAGGATGAATATTTAAAGGTACACAGTTGAGCATTTTTGTGATATACGGTGCTATTAGCTAATTTTAGTTACTAATTAGATCGAAAAAGTTATTTAGATGCAAGTTTTGCATCAAACAATATTGCGACACTATTAGTATCGAATACAATGGCAATTTTAGCTGTTTTTAATTATGGTGCAATTGCATCAAATTGGGTTGCTATGTATATCGCAAATTCTTTAATTAAAAATAAAAATGTTCATATCATTTAAAAATAACTGTATTTCTTTCTGATTAAATACACATATTTGAAGTAACAAGTACTACTGAAGGTCGATCATAAACTCTTGGAAAATCTTCTAGGAAGGCATAGATTATGTTTAATATTTGCTCTTTTTTCTTTCGTGTAATGTTGTACAACTAACCATTAACGGTAATATGCTTTTTGCTACCATGTAGAAATACAATACAAGATATTATGTGTTCTTGTAGATAATCTCTGGTCTCCAGCAGAATCGGTGAACTAATCAATTTAGTTATACAAATCTTTTGTTAATTAACAATTTTCTACTTATTTGTTTATTTATGCATTTCCTAATGAAAAACATTATATTTTCTTTCCAAAATTGCTTCGGCTCTAAGATGTGGGTTGTAATATTGCGTCGAAAATTTGGATAGAATACTTATACATATGTATATCTATTGCCCTCCAATAAAGATATAGATTCACATATTGACTTAAACAAAGGATTAAATTAAATATAATAAAAATATGATTTAAATAGTTGGTTTAAAAATAATAAAAAAAATCAGGTTGATTCAAATCAGACAAAAAGGCTCTGCGCTCAGTACAGCGCAGCGATTGCAGTTTGGCTCAAACTTTTGCGTTGTTGTATTATTTGAACTTTTCCATAGTATAGAAAATTGTGTAACAAATTGGCTGATTTTCTGAAGGTACATAATAATATCATCAAAAATAAATGTTTAATTATTTATTAATAAGAAGTTTTTACTAAGATTGTGATTCATGTGATAGTGCCAGTAGTTTGGATAATATCGTAGTCTTTGAGTACTCGAGATCATTAATAGAAAAATAAATTCTTCTATTTTAAAAAACTTTCAGTGAAGCGATATTTTGATAAAACTGCTTCTAGAGTCTTTCAATGAAGAAAATACTAATTCTACCCGACGAACAAGAACGTTCATCAAACCGTGCCAGACGTATCAAAGAGGGAAATACATTAATAATAAAAAAAAAGTACCGTGCTGGTAGTAAATTAGGCAAAAGGGTGTAATCACGATTGTTTTACTCTGATTTTTGAATTAATTAATTCTTCTAATACATGTAATTCCCAAATATGCAACCGATCATAACGATCATTTTAATGTGATTAATACGTAGAAGTATATTAGTATTATTTACATGCATAATCAAATTATTCAATACCCCGTAGATAGAGACAGGCTATATAGTATTTTACTAATTTATTTTGAAGGCATATTTGATAGTTACATATACTATATTCGAATAATTAATTCAAAAATTAGAGTAAATCATTAAGTTTGCTTATAAAAAGTAACTAAAAATTTGCTTGCACAAGAATAAAGCGGATTGACGACAATTCGTAGAAACCACAATTCATAGAAAACACAATTCAGAGAAAACTCAATTCATAGAAAGCGACAATTCGTAGAAAACGAAAATCGTTGCAAATATATTTAGAATAATTTTTTCGCGCGAAAAAATTATTCTAAATTTATTTTCAACGATTTTCGTTTTATTTGAATTGTGTTTTCTATGAATTGAGTTTTTCTAAATTAGTATTATCAGAATTAGTATTATTACCTTGCATATAGTATATAACGGTTATCCGTTTTATTATAAAAAATAAATATGAAAATAAGGTTTATTGGAAGTGTATGGAAATGAATTGTGTTTTATATGAATTGAAGTTTCTACGAATTGAGTTTTCTCTGAATTAGTATTATAGTCTAAGAGCTGGTAGACAATTTTGAGTAGGTATTTGAGGCAGCATGAAAATTTGTGTAACGCTTCTTTAGCAATGTCTAACCACAAAATCAAAGGCCTGGCTGAAGGGTAGCGGGGCATTGTCAACCTTTGATTTTTTTAAGTTGCGAAATTTTTTTTGCAAAAAATGTATTTGAGGCATTCTGAAATTTTAATGCCATTTAGTTTAGTATTTAATAAAATATAAAATAAAAAAGCCAGATCATTTAGTCGGGTCTAAAATGTTGCCAGGCGGCTTCAAAGTTGAATTTTGTAGACTTCTAAAAAATATATTTGAGGCAAGCTGAGACTTAGACAGATAAATATATATACCTAAAAAAACATAACTTCAAAAAGACAGGTCATTTTGGTGGGACTCTCTACCTGTCAGGTGGTCGGGAATGTACTGAGTTCTTAAACGCTTTTGTCGTAATTCTACTTTGCAGTTTTCTGTTTCGCTTATTCTATTACATCTAGTTATCATCAACACTACTTTCTTGAACCTTATTACCTGTTTCAACAGTTTTATTTCATTATATAAGCAGAAAAATTCATTATTTTTACCTTTGAAATAGATTTTTCGAACCTATCAGCAGATTCGTTACATTCAGAAATAAACATTTCACGTAATTTTGCATCTACTTCTTCAATATTTATCAAAAAATCTTGTTCTGCATTTAAAGCTGCTTTTCCACTCGAAATATTGAAAAGTCGTTGCTGGTCGATGCTAGCCTAGTATCGAATGGATTCATAAATTTGGAAAATGCATTGACAAATAATTGAATTTGTTTAGTGTCTTTGTTTAAATTATATTTTTCCAAATCAGCTGCAACATGTTGCCGTTTCCGTAGACAAGTAGCCTCATATGTATATAATACAACAGTTGATCGAATCTCGTGGCTCTTACAACAGTGCTGCCGAGCAGAAATAAAAGTTAAATAAAATGTACTGCACCGGTTAATCTTCTTTCAGCATCTGCGTTGATTGTCTGTTCCAGAGTCAGATCAATTGGCTGTCTACAGAATGACTTGTCCGTTCTTTGGATTTCATAATAATTTCTTTCCATGGATTCTTGTAATCGTGGATGAGTTTGTTCTAGTTTAATTAAAATATCGTGATACTTATTTAACCAACCAACGTGAATAATTTGGCTGATTAAAGACAAAGAAAAGATTGGCCATTTTTGGTTAAATAAATTTAAATAGATCAATATCGCCTGTCCGTATAATGTGGCTTAACTTCTGACAATAATTGACGAGATTTATGTACGGCACATAAAATTGAGGCTTTTTACCATAAGCTCCATTCAAATGGGCTTCTTTATGTTGAAGATATGAAGATATGAGGTTTGAGGCTACACTATTTTGTAATAAAGCACCATAAGATAATTTTTGATCATTAAACTCAATCAGCTCTGTACGTAAATTTTCTATAATCTTTATTTTTTTCATTTTTCAAGAAAAATTGAAAATGCAAAATTTCTAATTCAACGCCATCAGTGGGTGAAATCGTTTACATCTATTAAAGTGCTTGCCAGAAAGGAATGAATCAACAGATCCATTTGCTATTTTTCACTTTCAACAGCAATATTCATTGGTCCACAGCTTTGAAATATGCAAGGATAATATGAAAAGATCCAAAATGAATAAATATGTTATCAAATAATGGCTGCTCACTAGCTTGGATTTGCATCGCAACTTGAGCAATAGCTAAATCGTAAGTAATTTCAATATGAGACTGCAGTACTTCTTCAGCGATTTTTTAACTTTCTTTCAGTGTTTCGAGAACAACATTTTTGGAAGTAGTGTTGATGATAACTAGATGTAATAGAATAAGCAAAACAGAAAAGTGCAAAGTAGAATTATGTCAACAACTCTTAAAAACTCAGTAAATTTCCGACCACCTGGCAGGTAGAAAGTCCCACTAAAATGACCTGTCTTTTTGAAGTTATGTTTTTTTAGGTATACATATATATTTATCTGTCTAAGTCTCAGCTTGCCTCAAATATATTTTTTAGAAGTCTACAAAATTCAACTTTGAAGCCGCCTGGCAACATTTTAGACCCGACTAAATGATCTGGCTTTTTTATTTTATATTTTATTAAATACTAAACTAAAAGGCATTAAAATTTCAGAATGCCTCAAATACATTTTTTGCAAAAAAAATTTCGCAACTTAAAAAAATCAAAGGTTGACAATGCCCCGCTACCCTTCAGCCAGGTCTTTGATTTTGTGTTTAGACATTGCTAAAGAAGCGTCACACAAATTTTCATGCTGCCTCAAATACCTACTCAAAATTGTCTACCAGCTCTCCATCTATTATTACATTGTTTGAAAAACATGTCACTAATATTTTCTTATACGGAAAAAAATAAAAGATTATTAGTATATAACGGTTATCCCTTTTATTATGAAAAAAAATATAAAAAATAAGGTTTATTGGAAGTGTGTGGAAAATGAAAAAAACTGTAAAATTCGTCTGCATACGGAAAATGATGAACTAGTTTTTTTTTTGTCTGGAAGCCATAATCATACGGCTAATGCTGCTAATGTGGAATGTAGAACAATTGTACATGCAATGAGAAATGATGGCTCCAATACTATTGAAACAACACAAGCGATTGTAGCTAAAGCGACTAGTAGTACTGTGCAAGCGAATGCACCCGAAATGCCGAAAATTTCTAGTTTGAAGCGACAAGTTCAACGGCAACGGCAAAGCAGCTCCCCTAACGTAATCAACAGAGAAGATCTCCAACTACTTGAACAGTACAAGTTGACGTTGAAAGGCGATTTATTTTTGTTACATGATTCGGGTAACGTGCGGGACAGAATTTTAATTTTTTCCACGCATCAAAATTTAGAAATTTTAAAAAATTCAAATGAATGGTTCATGGACGGGACGTTCGCTCCATGTCCCAAACTTTTTTATCAATTATTTACAATTCACGGTTTGAAAAATAATCTACTTGTACCGTTGGTGTTTTGTTTATTACCAAAAAAAGATACGGCAATATATAAAAATATGTTTCAGGCACTAAAATTAATTAAACCAGAATTATGTAAATCCAAAAATTATTTTGACCGATTTCGAAATTGCTGTTATAAATGCCACAAAAAAAAATATTTGGAGACGTGGAAAATAAATTCTGTTTATTTCATTTAAGTCAAAGTATTTGGCGCAAAATTTGTGATGAAGGATTGAAAACGGAGTACAACACGAACTCTGAAATTGCCATGAAGCTAAAAATGATTTTGGCTTTCGTTCCACCACACAAAGTAGTGGAAGCTTTTGAAGCGATAAGCAAATATTTACCTGCAAAAGCTGAAGCCATTTTAGACTACATATATAAAAGATTTTTATAAAGGTAGGATGGATTCAAAAATATTAGAACCACCACATAGTCGCTGCCCACGTTATTCAATTAATGCTTGGAACGTTTACAATTGTGTTTTAAACGATAAGCCGCGCACAAATAATGCCATTGAAGGATGGCATAATGGATTTAATCAATTATGTGGAAAAAACCCCACCATTTGGTGTTTTATCACTGCAATTAAAAACCAACAAAGATTAACTGAGTTTGAATTAGAGCAAAACGTATAGCAGGAGAAAATGCAAAAGCAGTGCGTCGAAAATATCGTGATCATAACGAGCGTTTAAAAAGAGTGGAGTTGTCGTTTGATAAATTAGAGATTTTATCATATTTACGTGGCATATAACATAATTTGCATTTTATAGTGAATGACCAAAGGGACGTAGGCAATTTAATAAATAGTGAATGATTTAATTACAATTAAAAATGAATGAATTTACATATAGTGGTGGACAGAAAATTAGGGACAGCAAAAAAAAAAAATATAAAATTAATAATGTAACAAAATTCAAATAATTTATTTAATTCCAAATGGTTGGTTTACAACTACTTTTGTATACGCTTCGTATGATAGTAGACATAATTTCAAAAATAAACAACTTTTCTTTAAAAATCCAAAAAAATAAATAAAGGCTGGCCACAAAATTAGGGACACTAGAGTTACAAGCGAATAAAACTAATCCCATTCCCAATTTATGATATAAATATTAGTATTTGGTAGCCTGTCCTTTATTTTTAATCACTGCCTGGCATCGTCGTGGCATAGAATCTATTAACCTCTGACATCGTTCGATAGGTATTGACTCCCAAGCTTTCTTAACGGCTGACCACAGATTTTCCTTATTTTTTGTTTTTTTACTGGCTACGGCAACTTTAAGGTCCTTCCACAGATGCTCAATTGGATTGAGATCGGGAGACTGTGCTGGCCAAGTTAAAAGATTAATATTTTCGTCATTAAAATACTGTTTTGCCTTTCTAGACGTGTGCTTAGGGT
Source organism: Tipula helvola (assembly GCA_963556165.1). Taxonomy (NCBI): domain Eukaryota; kingdom Metazoa; phylum Arthropoda; class Insecta; order Diptera; family Tipulidae; genus Tipula; species Tipula helvola. The sequence goes on from CAUVYM010000497.1 coordinate 7,007, forward strand.
CATTATCTTGCATGAAGACCCACCTTAAAGGCATGTTTTCTTCAGCATACGGGTGCATCACGTTCTGAAGTATGTCATCTACGTAAACGTGCTGATCCATTATTTCCTTAATCCAGTATAAAGGTCCAACACCATTGTAAGAGAAGCACCCCCATACTTTAATATTTCCTCCCCCATGTTTCACCGTTTTTCTTGTGTGCTGAGAAAGAAATTCTTGGTTTTTTGGCCGACGGACATACTGTTTCCCATCAGAACCAAACAGATTAATTTTGGTTTCGTCGCTCCATAGTATGTTTCTCCATTTTTGGATCCCGCGGTCACCATTCCAATCAATATGGTCTTTGGCAAATCGGAGTCTATCGACGATATTTTTTTTGCTAAGAAGTGGAACTTTTCGAGCTGATCTGCCATGCAGGTTACACTCTGTTAGACGTCTTCGAATTGTGCGCGTACTAATTTCCAAATTTAGTTCCTTTTTAACGTCAACAGATGTCTTAAAAGGATCTTTTTTCACTATTTTGGAAATATGACGATCCGTCTGAGGCGTTGTTTTCCTCTTCACACCACGTTTATTGTGCGACTTTTTTTTTTTTATGGCATTGGCAACCATATTCTTGGAACATTGAACGATGGCAGCAATTTCACGGTATGATTTACCTTGTCTTGCCAATTTTAATATTATCCGTCTTTCATCCGGTGAACAATCCACACCACGGCCCATTATTGTTAAACGTGATAGTTTATTTTTATTTTTTTAACAATTTATAATAAACTACAATATTACCTTGTCACTAAATATTTAATTTCAGTTTTTAAATACTAAAAATTAAAAAAAAAATACAGAGAAAATACGTGTCCCTAATTATTTGACCACTTTTCTTTGACGTTTTCAACATGTTAGGGGAATTCCCGAAATATATCAAAAATAAAATACATTTTTATTATATTTTGTAGTACTAGAGCAAAGTACAATTCTTTTAAAACAGATGTCAGATCAATGGAATAAAGTGAATCATTGAATATTGAGTTTTAGCATAAAGAAAAATAGAATAAGAGAAACTACGTAGGCCAAATCTCTCTAATGATGCCAGCGCACGCAGTATTTTACATTGAACCTTATTCAAGATCTTTTATAGAAATGAATCCAAGCAATCAAACAAACACAAAGCAATTTACTTTGTCTGTATGCTAAATTTTTATATTCGTATTTATCAAGCTTTGCTATTGGCTTTGTTTGTGTATAAAAAAAAATCAAAAACCTAAACAATTTACAAGGAGAAAATAAAAATAAAATCTATTTGTGCCTTCTGCGTTAGTATTTGTAATCTTTATGAATGAAAAAGGCGTAGCTATTGGCGGATTGTTGTTGTTTATTGTAGATTTATGCGAATGTATAATAAAATCACCGAAATAATACGTTGTTCATTTTCTTCTTTTACAAGAATTTAATTGAAATTTTTAGAACGGCCTGCCTAAATCAAATGAAATCTTACACAAAAGCAATATAAGTAAAATTGTGTGTATGTGAGAATACAATAGCGAATTTAATAAAAATTTGGTTTTAAAAATTTTGGTTCTACAAAATTTCGGTTTTTCAAAAATCATAAATTTAAAAATCTCGGTTTTCAAAAGCTCGGTTTTCAAAATCTCGATTCTAATCGCGGATTTGTTTTAGTTTATAAAATTAAATTCCCCATTTTCCAGAACTTATAAAAACCGAGATTTTGAATCACCGAGATATTTTAGCCTGACGAAATATCCCACCAATCTTGATTTTTCGAAAACTTTAAAATGAAATTCCCCATTTTTCAGAATTTATTATTTGTTGATATTTTAATTTTAAAATTGCACTCCCCATTTTCCAGAATTTATAATTTTCAGTTATTTTCGTTTTAAAATGGAAAATTCCCATTTTCCAGAATTTTGAAAGTGATGGAGGGGATTTAGAAATCCAAGATTTTGTCATCCAAGATTTAATATCCAACCCCAAAACCTTCTACAATTCTCTCTTGAGAAAGCCCAACTAAATGTATACTAAGCCATCGTATATATTTGTATGTATATATATGGTTATGATCTCAACTGGAAATAGTAGTGGTAAGAAACGAAAAAAAATTGAATTTTTTTTATATGGTTTCTCGTAGCGACCAATACACTAACCAGTATATATTTTTAAATATGCGTAAGAGCAAAACCAACAACAATTACAAGCCTGACTACCACCAATATTATAAATTTATTTTTCGCTTATACATGAAAGTATTGGTGATCGGATACACTATATAAATGAGTAAAAATAAACATATAAATTGTCGATACAAGAAAACAAAGGAATTTTTGCACCAACACTTTCAAGTATAAGCGATTAAATGTAAGGGGGTATCTGTGTACTTCATCACGGAATCAGGCTTGTAGTACATTAGTGTTGGTTTTGGTAAGAGAGCTATACAACGAAGTCAGGTTTTCTGAAGAGAGAATTTTAGCAGGTTTTGCCCAACCCCATATACACAAACACACATATGCAAACATACATACTCACTCATACACACTCAAGCAAGCAACCCGCAACCAGAAATACATAATCGTAAATTTCATCAAAAGCTCGGTTTTGAAATTTTTTATTAATTCGGGCGGCTCGAATTAATAAAAATTTATTTTTCAAACCCGAGCTTTTGGGAACGGAGATTTTCAAAATCGAGATTTTGAAAACTGAGATTTAAACACCAAGATTATGTAGCCAACCCATTTAATACAACTCATGTACTAGATAAACAAAATATGTAATAGAAAAAGATAATTAAGGAAATGATAATGAAATTGAACGAATAGTTATGATTGAACAGATTTAATTTAGAGAGGATACAAATGAATTTTAGAAAATTACCTAAGTAACTAACACGAAAATAATAAGATGTATATATGTACATATTGTAAACATCTCTTTTGTACATAAAGCAAAAATAGTAAAATATTCTAAATAAATTTAGAAGTAAAGAGTGTAAATAGGATAAAGCTATGTATATCATAGTTCGGATATCTCATTTCAACATATGGATGCTAATTTATTTTACTATTTCTGAAATAATGGGACATATCTAGATACCGCATTTTTGATATTTTATTTACAACTTTATTAATTGCGTAAAACTGAATAAGTTAAAAAATTAGTTTTTTTCAAACTCATATCGTTCTGATTTATAAACGCAGTGTTTTCTGATTATTTTTTTTTTAGATTTCAGATAACTAGTTTTGATGAAAATTTTCTCGAAAAATATAAAAAATTATGTAAAATGACTTCAAACAGCTTCAAATTTTAAAACGAATTGCATGAAAAAATAAAAAAAATGTTTTTTGCAAATATCCAGATTTGGTTAATTCCACAGAATTTATCCATGCTAATGTTTGGTATGGAAAATAGATGTATGCATTTTTTATCACTTTCCCAGTGTGCTTACAAATTCGACATAAACTTTATTATTTTGCTAAATTAAATTGTTCGATTTTGAATTTTGAGGAATTAACAAATAAATTTTTAATTAATATAAACAATTAAGATTTTTTCAAAGAATGTCAGGTAGACTTTTATTTTGTTTTTAAGGAAATGCATATACATACAAATCCCCCGGTTTACGGACAATATGCTTTCCCCAAAAACTGTCCGTAAACCGAAAATCCGTAAAAGGAAACGTTTATTACTATATCTTATTGAAAACTTATAAATGCGTTGTAACTAGTGAATAAAATCCGAAAAACGAAACCAATTTTACCATAAATTAGCACAAATTATGAAAAATACGTGTTTTTCATCTGCGTTACACTGAACTTATGTACTTTTATAAAGGGAACTGTAAAAAATACAAAAGTAATAGTAAATTGCAACGAAACAAACACCATTTTTTCATTTTAAAATAATCAAATAAATTCATACAAATCATAATTTATTTTTACTTTTATTACATCTAAATTATAAATCTAACGAAGTTTACAATTAATTGTCTGAACTGCTGAACTGTTCATCGGAACTGCCACTAAAATTTGCACCAGCACATTTTTCAATAGCATTTGCTTCAGTAATTTTAGAAAAAAATGGAAAAGCTTTTGACATTTTACTTGCACAAATCATGTTGAAGTTGAGTTTACCGTCTATCGTGGATCGGTACTTTCTTTAACTAGCGTGAACAGCTCTTCAGTGAAAATATGCTCATTATCATATTCCAAGAGTTCAAAAATATCTACGGTATTTACGGGCATTGTCAACGATTAACAGAGCCCTGATTGAAATATTTTGATCAGTGTTGGGTAACTGAATTTGTAAAATCATTATTTAACCATTCCTCAAAAATTCGTGTAGTCATCCAGCCTTTTTTATTTGAGTGCCAAATAATTCCAAGTTGTTACTTATTAATATTTTTGAAATTCTGGGGAGTTTCTGAATAACAGATTAGAACCGGTTTTAAATTCTGATGACCGGCATCATTTCCTCCAATCAAAATTGCAATTCGATCTTTAGCTGCCTTGAATCCTGAGATGTTTTTTCGTCTTTGGCGATACCTGTCTCATCGACATTATACACCTGCTGTAATATGTATCCATCCACCGGCTTGTACAATTTTTAAAAACTCCTCTGGATAGCGCTTTGCTTTTTCCTGAATTATCATGGTGCTTAATGGTATGTTCCAGTAGTTTGATGGTCTATCCACGCACTAAGTAACTGCTCCATCTCTTCCATAACCTTAGTTCCTTACTTTGAAATATTATTGCGGTTAAAGGTATCTCTTTGTACAATTGACAAATTGTACCTCTATCGCTCGCATTAAACCGCTTTAAAATACCAAGTTTTAATTCTAAAGTTATTGCTTTGCGTGCATTTTTCACGCGCTTACCATCATAACTCGCTGTTCGCTTTTCAGACATTTTCATATAAGTTCAGTACAAGTTTAATTTATCCCCCGTATAATCTATTTTTGAGAGTCAAAGAAAATGAGAAAAAAATATTCAGTCCGTAATTGCGAATATTTCATCCGTATACCGAAACGTTGATCATATATTTGTCATGTCCGTAACTTTGATTATCTATAAATCGAGCGTCCGTAAATCGGGGTAACTTACAAAAGTTTATTCTGATTATTAAAATACCCATTTTATTTTTGATTTGCTTTCTGTTTTCAAAATCACGATTTTGAAAATCTCCGTTCTCAAAAGCTATGGTTTTGAAAAATAAATTTTTATTAATTCGAGCCCCAATCATCATCAAAAGCCCGAATTAATAAAAATGAATTTTTCAAAACCGAGTTTTTGAGATCAGGTTTGCGATTATGTACATTGTTGGGGTTGGCTATAATATCTCGGTTTTCAAAATCTCGGTGCTACAAAATTTCGGTTTTTATAAATTCTTGAAAATGGGGATTTTCACTTTAAAACGAAAATAACCAAAAATTATAAATTCTAGAAATGGGGAATTTAATTTTAAAAACTAAAACAAATCCGCGATTAGAACCGAGATTTTGAAAACCGAGCTTTTGAAAACCGAGATTTTTAAATTTATGATTTTTGAAAAACCGAAATTTTGTAGAACCAAAATTTTTAACACTTTAGCGGACATAACGGCAAATGTCGTCAAAAAAATAAACTTTCGTTTGGGACATGACGGTATATACCGTCATACCGTTTTGTGATCGTCGAAACGAAAAAAAAATATTGAACAAAATAAAATTACGAAAAAAGTTCTACAAAAGGGTCCAAATTAAAATTGCAATACATTTTGCTAGGACATAAAAGTGTTATTTTTTGACTGTGCTAACTGTCATGCCCCAAAACAACTTATTTTCGATGACTGTATATACCGTCATGTCCTAAACGAAAGTTTTTTTTTTTGACGGCATTTGCCGTCATGTCCTCGAAAGTGTAACCAAATTTTTATTAAATTCGCTATGGTATTCTCACATATACACAATTTTACTTATATTGCTTTTGTGTAAGATTTCATTTGATTTAGGCAGGCCGTTCTAAAAATTTCAATTAAATTCTTGTAAAAGAAGAAAATGAACAACGTATTATTTCGGTGATTTTATTATACATTCGCATAAATCTACAATAAACAACAACAATCCGCCAATAGCTACGCCTTTTTCATTCATAAAGATTACAAATACTAACGCAGAAGGCACAAATAGATTTTATTTTTATTTTCTCCTTGTAAATTGTTTAGGTTTTTGATTTTTTTTATACACAAACAAAGCCAATAGCAAAGCTTGATAAATACGAATATACAAATTTAGCATACAGACAAGCATGCGATTTAGTAAGTCACATTTTCATGCGAATATAACATAGTAGGTAGTACACCAACACAAATGTATCATGTTTATAGAATAGAATAATACAACAATTATTTTGCTTGTTGTTTTTGTTTTTTCCGATCTTGAATCGAGTACAAAAAAATAGGATACATGCTTTGTCGCTAGCTTCGTTAAAGAATAAATAACTAATTCATCGTAATCTCTCTTATTCTATTTTTCTCTATGGTTTTAGTTATATTACAAATAGCTGTCCCTAATTTTCTGTCCACCAGTATACATATTGAATTATTTACTACAAAATTAAAATAAAAAAATACAATTATTTTGATTAGATTAATTACCTTTTTTATTTAACAAACTCAGAATTTCCTTATTCTTTGAATTTCCGTTTTCTCTAAATTGTGTTTTCTACGAATTGTCGTTTTCACTGAATTGTGTTTTCTATGAATTGTTTTTTCACAGAATTGACGTGCTACCGAATAAAGCGGTATGAATGTGACGAAGAAAAAATTGTAAATGAATTTGGTTCGATTAGTATAATTCGCTAATACGACCTGCACAGTACAATGTGCATATATAGAATGAAAATTATGGTACAATCAGTCCAGTCGCCACAACCTAATGAGAAGAATTGATATTTTCATAATCATAAGCTCATCAGTTCGAAACTGTATTAAATTCTCTTACAATTTTTCAGAAATATTAACTTGAAAATAAATTAGTAAAATAACTTAAATCATTTGATACAAAATAATCACATATTTCGATCAATACCTAGTGCTAACACCTCTCAAGGTATCCATTAGTTTTAATGAAACAATTATATTGTTATACAAATAATTTCTAGATATATCTTTATAAAACGCATTTTAGTATAAGATGCAAGTTGCATCGTTTAACAAAAATTTCACACAATCTGCTTCAAAATAACTAATTTACATACTTACAATTGAATACCAAATAGCATCAAGATTATGTCCAATAAATAGATGATTTACTTTTCTTATAGTTACATTATGTACACCGATTTACTAATATTCGACATGAATGGTAATTGCGCATGCGCTTTATTTAGTTGCAGCTTTACATCACATTTGGTATTAATTATATCAAATATATTTTTGATGTATGCCTTACATCAGAATAAGATGTAAGGTGCGTCGAAATTCGTCGCAAGATTTTCAACTGTGATAATGAAAGATATTTATAAATTTATTGTCGTTAACTCGCATTTATAAATCAAAAATTGTTTTTCAAAAATTAAAAAGATTTAAAGTTACTAATTGATGATATGAATCAAACTGCTTCTTCATCGATTTCGAATTATTATTTTAAGTAACTTCCATTTACTTTTACGGATGCCGCGAATTTGATCAAATGCATTAGGCCTCTATATAATGAAACCGTAACCGTTTCGTAATTTGAGTTCTAGACATGTACCTTCGAAAACATTTTCGGTATAATGTCGGCTAGATTTCGGGAGCTGCTACAGAAAATTCATTTAGATGAAAATAAAACTCATCATTGCTCGTAGGAAGTTTAAAACTTTAAACTGGTTCCTTGAATTTGTCTTCCAGAGATGTTATTCCAAAAATAAATCTTCCAATGCAAAGATTTCTGGAATTTCATAAATGTTAGTAATATAGACTCGACCCGGTTTCAGCCCCACATATGCAGTCGATAGTTAGTAAATTTGTTAGATTTTTTTTTTTTTTTGTGAACGCACAAGACAACACAATCTCCTAATTAGCGTTCCTCATTAAAGCCGCAAGTTCTGAAAAGCTGTGAGGATTTTTTTTTTGTGTCCCCACTATTTTTACCATCGGCGGTTGATGGGGGGGGGGGCGAGATTTCGTTCCATCATCATGTTCTCATGCGACAATCCAAATTTGTACTAACTATAGCAAATGTTGCTTGACGTTGATATTGAAGAAAATTTTCACATTCTACCTTAAATAAAAAATATGCGCTTAAAGAAAAAGATAAATAACAATATTTGAAAAGTTATTTATTCAACTTATCTCCGGTGCATTAAATTGTGAACTGCGCAGATTATGCAGAATTTCAATTAAATGTTAAATATGCATTAAAAATCAAATTTTTAAGTTTAGTCATTTTAAGCCACTTCCATTGATACAATGTCAAAATTCGGGTTAGTAAGGTGTGCAAGTAGAAACTCGGCTTTTTTTGGTCAAATTCAACTTAATTGAAAAGCTACTTGTTACAAAGATTAATATGTAATCGAAATATTCGACATTATTATCTATGCTCTTTTGCTATTTATCGTTTAGAATGTAGATGATAAATGCCACCGCGACAGAAACTTGGTGGTTTCGAAGCATAATAGGCATCGAGCCATTTTCGCACATCTTCAAATTTCGTGAAACGCTGGTCTTTCAAATATGATGATATCGATCTGAATAAGTGGTAATTATATTATATTATATTTATTTAATAATTGGTGTAGTAAGCACTTAGCTTATACAACACTAAACTTAGAAACAATTACAATAGTAAAAGAACATTAAAAAAAAAAAAAAAATTAACAAAATCAAATTATAAACAATCAAATAAAATGAAAAATATTAATAAAAATGATTAAAATAAATATTAGTAAAATAAATCAAATTAAATTAATTAAATTTAAAAATAAAAATAAATATGAGCCGGATCAAGTCATGTTGCTAATAAATTTAAATGATTCTTGCTTAAATTTGGTGAAGGAGCATAAACTTCTGATGGTACTTGGCAATTCATTCCATTTCCTGAAGCAGTTAAGTAAAACTGAATCATTGAAAACGATTTTTCTATTAGTTGGAAACATCAACATATATTTGTCCTTCGGGATTTGGAAAACTGAAGTTTAGCGTACAAATAATTTGGCTCACGAAAATTAATCAACTTATAAATAAAAATGGACCACGCGACAGAAAAAAAACTTAGGCAATGAAGGTACCAAATACATTACCAAAATAATGCGATACATGATCATATTTCCGCAGTTTATACACGTATCTAACACAATTATTTAAAGTTACTTGGAGCAGATGAAATGAAATCTCATCGCAATTCGAATAAATTATATCGCAATACAATATATGAGGCACGATCAAAGACTTAATCAAGTAAAGCCTAAGGCTTTGTGGACAAAAATGTTGCGCAAGTCGCAACTTATAAAGGATTGAATTAATTTTTTGACAAATGGCTGCAACGTGATTGTTCCAAGTGAATCTATTATTAATCACTAGACCAAGATCATTAACTTTATCAACAAATTTAATGGCAGATCCATTGATGATCAATTTCGGAAAAGTAAATGGGATTTTAGATTTAGTAATAAGCGTTGCATTACATTTACCTTCATTAATAATAAATCCATTAGAACTAGCCCAATGGCAAATATTACTTAAATTTAAATTAACTAAATCAACAATATTTTGAATTTGATCAAAATTGCCCCCCAGATAAATCTGTACATCATCCGCATAAATATGAAAATAACAATTATTAATACACGTAGAAATGTCGTTCAAAAACAACGTGAACAGCAGTGGTCCCAATATAGAGCCCTGTGGGACACCGTCATTAACTTTACCCAGATACGATACCATTCCATTCGAACTAACATATTGCCTACGATCATTTAAATAAGAATGTAGTAATCTAATTGAAGTACGATCGAAATTATAGAATAACATTAGCTTCTGCAAAAGCAGTTTATGATTGATCATATCGAACGCTTTGGAAAAATCTATCAAAATTAGTAAGACAAACGAATTGGTTTTATCTAGGAGTCGACTTATGTCATCTGTAACGTTTATCAGAGCTGTTTGTGTACTGAATTTTTTCCGAAAACCGGATTGATAACGGCTTAGAAATTCATTTGAATCAATGTACTTCGTGATTTGCTCAAAGAGGACTTTCTCAAGAACCTTGATAAAACCGACAATATACTTATAGGTCTTAGACTTTCCATAGATGAAACGTCCGTTTTCTTATGAAATGGTAGTACCGAAGCTATTTTCCACAACGTGGAAATGTCGAGGATACAATTGAAAAATTAACTATGTGTGTGAGATATTTTAGAAAGAATTCCAAAAACATTTTAATAAATTTATTGTTGATTCCATCATGTCCAACTGAGTTAGATCTGATGTAATTTATGGCTAAAGCAATATCATTTGGTGCAATACAGTGAAATGTAAATTGTTGAGTTGATTTATAATTTAAATAGAATTTACTATCAGGCAATGGAAAATTGACTTGTTTAACTGGCTTGCTTAAGAAATGTGTATTTATTGAATCAATAGAAAAACTGGAAACATTATTAGACTTATTGCTCCCTTGAATACCAAGGTGCTTTAATGAATTCCAAGTCTTTTTGTTTGAAAATGATTTTAAATTTCCAAAATAATATTTTCGTTTGGCCTCGCGTATTTTAACTACAATCAATTTTTTAAGGTTATTGTAGCGCGATAAGAACAATGATCTCAGTGTTCGTTTCATTTCTTGTACATTATTTGTCTTTGATTCATGAGTTGCAATATTTGACTTGTTAACCAAGGTGCAGAATCACATTTAATAACAACCTTTTTTAAAGGTACACAAGTGGAAAACAAATAATGATAGTTATGATTAAAAATACTAATTTGTTCGTCAATATTAGCAGTACATAAAATAAGGTCCCAATTTAATTGGGTAAATAAATTCTGAAATTTGTTCACGTCAACCCTTGATAAATCATTAACATATGCAAGTACAGGCTTTTCACGTATATATTTAAATTGGTATTGCATAAAAACGAGATCATGGTCGGATATCCATGGTACAGCCAGTTGCCCATGTTGTAAAATACGCGATTTTTGTCCTTGAGAAGTAATCATTTTTTAATCAGAGGGAACCAAGACTGGAGAATACGACGCAAGCTGTACAACTTCCCAGCCTATTTACTTATTTATTTTATTTATTTTCAGAAAAAAAGTCGACAAATTTGACTTAACATAATACATAGAAAAATTAAAACATTTTTTTTAAAAGAATTAAATTGAAAATGCTTTCAGGTAAGCACAATGTTGCTTTAACCTACGTTTAAAGCTATCTTTGCTTAAGTAAAAGTCGTAGAGATGGTCAATTTTACTAAAACTCTTGGACATTATGTTTACTGGTTCATTGTCACCATAGTTTGTTCTGTGCAGATACAGATGAAGAAACTCCTGACTTCTTAAATTACTACTCGGTGCCTTTATTTTAATTGATTACAGTATAGATGGTACGTCGATATGGTCAAGTAAAATATTTTCAACAAACGAACACTTTAAAAGCTCTCGTCTATTTTCCAATGTTGTCATTTGATAGGATTTGCATCCAGTAAGATATGGTGGCTAGGTTAACGTATAAAACTAACATTAAAAATTTCTTACAAACTAGTACTAAACATTTCCATAAAAATCAAGTAAAACTATTTATTTTTATATAATCGAAAACAAGTTTTTTAAAAACATTTATTGAGCTTACACATCTAACCTCAACCGGCAACAGATTCCATAGAACATAACCTCTAACCAATGATGAATAATAGTTCGGGTATACCTACCCATTCTGACCTTGCCGAAGAGATAGACTGGCTATTTTACCTAGAGCAACTTATATGGAAAGATTAATTTTATGGAAAATATAAAATTCATTTAAACTGCAACCAAGAATATTATTAGAATAAGATGCAATATGATCAAACTTGCGTATGTTATAGATATATCTGACTGATTTATTGAAAGCTTTTTGAAGCAAATTAGTACATAGTGAATTACAGTGTTGATAAATCACATCATTATGTAAAATGCGGGATGACAACGCTCTAACCAAATATAATCTTAAACTCTGCGGACAAAATTTTCTATGAAGTCTTAAGCCATACAGAATAGAGTTACCCTTGTGTACGCACCCGGCTACCCGGGTAGCCATTTCAATTTTAAATATTTGTGGGAACTTCAATTTTGAAGTTAGACGTTTCTAACTTCTTGACATCCAAGAATTGACTATTAGTTTTCGATTTTTGTATAGAAATTGGATAAAAATTATTTTTTGATAGAGTTCTGTGTGAATAATCTTCTTTACCCTTCTAACGCACACCCGGCCACCCGGGTAGCCAGAACAAAATATAAGGAAAATATTCAGTTTTATGTCAAATTATTTTAAATTGTATATCCCTATTGCGTTCCGCCATTGTAATTTTGTATAAAAATTTAAAAATCAGTAAAACCTCGATATAACGGACAATTCGGGCGAGGGCAATCCGTTATAGCCGATTGTCCGTTATATAAATATATAAATTTCTTGTTTTTTTGCAAAATAATACCTATGTGATAAAATCGAAAATAAACTAAACAACTGTTAGCAAAATTTATTTCTAATATTTTTATATTTTTATCACAAGTTCTATACTCCGAGTACATCATGTATTTTAAGCTAAACAATACAAAATTAAAAACTCCAACTGATAGAAATGTCTTCCATTTATTCGTCTTCGGATGAACATATATCTATCATACTCTTATGTTGCTGCGGAAATAAGATGCTCAACTTTGATTATCTATTAGGTTTTAAAAAACTTTTAATTTCCGATTGCACCTTTGATGTCCGCTGTTTATAATTAACTCTCTAAAATCAGAAAATGGAAGTGTTCATAAAATTGAACAACATGATCTAATGAATAGTCAAAAAACGCTTCTATATAGTCGAGATGAGATTTTAAAACTGAAAATTTTGTGTTTGGTCGAGATAATGCTTCTTCATCGGTATCATCACTCCCATTTTGATCTTGCAATACCATCACCTCACCCGCTGTTACCTCTTTCTATCATTATATGCCCCGAATCACCTTCATCTTCATCTAACCACTTCGACACTTCTTCTACCCCCATTTTCACCATTATTCTGTACAATCCGCTGTACTCGGTTACTTCTAGCCGTTCTAAATCTACATACGTCGGCTTCTTCATCGTTAAGCAATTTCTTCCAACCATTCTTTAAAGTTTGAACTTTCACTTTATTCCAGGCTGGCCCAAATGAAAAATTGCTGATTTTACAATACTTTATAGTTTTATAAATTTTGCTTCCACTTCCTCTAGAAATTCTTTATGGAATATACGTTTGTTGGCCAGGATTATTACTTGGTCCATTGGTTGGATAAGTGAAGTAGTATTTTTGAATTAGATAAATGAAGTTGTATATAAATATAAGTATGTACATATGTATTATAATTCTAAAAAAAAAAAAAAAATGTCCGGTTTATCCTAAGTCTGGTATATCGAGGTCCGTTATATCGAGGTTTTAATGTCATATATTATTTTATACGAATGTTTTATATTTAGATGAGGACAACCACAATCTATTAGTCGAACAGTATAATATACTATTATATACTATTATATACATATTATGTACTAATACTACTAACTTTTTCCTCATTTGTGTTTTTTCGTTTCTCATTTTCCACTTTCAATATAGGGGAATTCCCTTTATTTTTTTTGTTTTTATTCACTAAAATACTAAATTTATAATAACGTATGAGGAATAAAATATGGACAAACAAAAAAAAGTAAAAAAAAAATTATTTACTAATCAAATGATTTTAATCCATCATTTATATAAAACTTTAATTCTTAGATAAAATTTACAGAAAAATTTGCGCTCCATATCGATTCGCTTTCCTGATCCTTTCTGGCACTCTTTCATTGCGCCTGCGTTCCTGATGTATCAATCTTCTTGAAATCTCTTTTTATCTTTCTAATCAGACATTCAACATTTTTGGCACGATATCCATTGCTGTATACCATTCTCTTCAGATTTGCCCAAAAAGTTTCAATGGGCCTTAGTTGTGGAACATTTGGTGGGTTATAGTCTTGAGGTATAAATTCGATTCTGCGTTGACGTAAATCAGATAACGTTGCGTTGGCATAATGTGAGGATGCCAAATCAGGCCAAAAAATCGTTTTATCATTTTTATGATATTTATTTATAAATTCTGAAGCACGGGTAAACATTTGTTTGTGTATGTTTGCGCATTAACCGCCAAACCACTTTTCAAAAATACTGGGTCACTGACACCTCGTTCGCTAATAGCCACCCACAACATAACTTTACCTGGAAACTTGGTCTTATGAATAAACTTCTCCTTTTCTGGTGCATTGTGATCGGAGACTCGTAGTAGTATTTGGCTGCCATTCATTACCTTCAACAGTGAAATAACTTTCATCATCCATCACACGCTAATAGTAGCTAATTGTTTGTCTGTAGTTGCTGGTGCCGATTTTTTGGGTTTGCGTTGAATATTCATACTTTGTAAATATTTCTTGATAGTTTTTGGGCAACTTGATATTTTTTACCTAGTTTTCTGTACGATTTTGCAGTTCGACCTACTGTTTCACTTTCAATTTCATTCGAACTTTGCTACTTGTAGTTGACATTTTTTACCAGAGTCGGGT